>BQNB010024303.1:33578-60875 GCA_026074375.1 Tanacetum coccineum
TGGAATGGCTGAATTTGGAGCTTAGATAACAAAAAGAATGTCAAAACTTTTGCAACTTGCAAGTACATATTTAAATAAAGACTACACTTTACACATTTACTTATACCTTCAATTTTATACAAGAATACTTCCATTTATGGTCTAGATATTTGACCAACAAGGCTCCTTAAAACCATGGGATGATCCCTACTATTGGAGGACAAAGAAACATAAACCTTAATGAATTAGTAGATGTACATTGCAAAGTTAGTAAGAAGTAAGGCATGACTAGTGGTTTTGACTACTAGTCACCCTTTTTGCCCCCCTTGCCATGCACCCCCCCCCCCCTTATACTAGTCTTTGGGATTTATTTGACTAGTTATCATATATATACATCAAACATTACAAGTATTATCTCACACAACTCCTAAACACTTAGTAAAAAGATCAAAAACTCTCCTTTTTGATATCCCACATCATCAAACACCCTTCCAAGTAAATCCATACAAATTTTTATTCAACATTTACAAGCCATCAAACATCTTTCCTATGATATCCTAAGGTGTTTTGAAGGGTTGGCAAAGCATTTGCAAGATTTAAGCAAGTGATTTCAAGATTAGGGTTTACTTAAGAAATTAGGGTTTTCAAGTGTGCAAGCTAGGGTTTTGTTGCTAAACAAGTGTGTAGATCTTGTTGTTTATCATCTTTCATCATCATAAGGTTATCTAAAACCCTTTATGTCTTTACATTTATCATTTTATGTGTATATAAGTTCTATGTAGTGAAATCACCATTAGGATGCTTTTAATCATGTAAAACATATTTTTACTTGTGATTATGGATTTGTACACTTTTACATATGGTATGTTGTTGGGTATATCATGTTAAGAAGGATGTATAAGTGTTGTACCATGTTGTTATATGTATAAAAAGTGTATATACAATATTAGGGTTTCTAAAGTTTACTTAATAAGTTACAAGTGAAAGTATTGCAATGACTTGTGCTCTTGATACTATGGACTCTTGGACACTATATGGACCTTATTATATGTAAGACATATGCTATATATGGTTATAAAGGACTTGTGGTAAATAACTAAGTTGAAAAGTACCTAAAACAAGTTATATAAATAAGTATATCTATTGATTACAAAGGGACTGTTTTGGTTCGACTTTTGACACAGCCCTATTATGTTTTATAAAGATAGAACACCTCGTGACGATTCCGAGCATATAAGGAACTTGAAAAACCGATCTATAACGAAAAAGATACGGCAAATATACGTTTACGGATTTATAAAATAATTTTTATAAAAACTTGTTATAAAAAGTATACAAACAGGAGGTTTAGTATTTTTAACATATTGTACACATTTTTAGGATTCCAAAATGATAAGAATCGTAATTTTACAATTAATAACGAAGAAGTTATGAATTTCGCGAGTTTATATACTTAAAAGGTATAAAAATACTTTTATAAAACTATTTTTATAAAAGTTACTGTTCATCTCAGGAATATTTATGTTTGTAAACCTCATAAATAAATAGAGATTTCAATTACGAGAACGTGCTCGAAAGAATCACTAAAAACGGAGCTAAAACGAATAAAATACGGCGTTTACGATAATTAAAGTTTATAAAAGTAATTTTATAAACTATGAACAGTAAAAATTACTATTCATCAGCAGACCCAAAATTATAAAATGTGATAATTTTGATACTCCTATTAATTACAAAGACGTGCTCGAAGGAATCGCTAAAATCGGGTTTAAAACGAATAAGTTATTACATTTACGGGTTTTTACGATTACTAAATTTATATAAATAAATTTATAACTGATGTGAACAGTAAAAGTACTGTTCATCAGTGGACGCAAAACCTAAAAATGTCATATTTTGATACATCGTCTTAATACGAAAGCGTGGACGTAAGAAACGCCAGAAACGGACTTGAAACGTGAAAGTTAGGTCATTTTTACTAAAGGTATATTTATAAACGTTTTAACTTTATAAATATGATTTTTACAAACGCGATTAGATGGTGATGTAGCTATATAGAATTATATATGGTAGTAGTTATTTGAAATGCGTAGTGCTTATACGACCTATGTTTGATTAGGTTGCTTTCGGTTGTTACCGTGACGCATTGTCTGTGAATTATTTGATATACGGAACTCAAGGTGAGTTCATAGCCCCATGTTTTAAATGATTTTGATTTATAAGTTTTTGGGGTGAGAAACATGCGATGTTTTATACTTTGGACACAAGTGGTAAATTTTATATTATGATTACGTGTTGCCTAAGTAGCGATAACCCAAGTTGAGCCCATTATCATGAACTGGTTAATTACCTGGAGGGTAAGCGCGAATGTTATGAATAGATCTATTTGGGATTGACATCCCCGTTCGGGTGAGTCATGCTCACTGTGCCGGTATGCCGGATAACGAACGTATACCATGTCGGACTGGGGATGTTGCGGGTTAGAACATCCATACGGGCATTGTGGGCAATTTTACATTGCAATATATTGTCGAGCTTCAGTGTCATGAGCTTAGGGCGAACGTAATTGCATTTATGTGATGTCTGCATCTGTTGCATTATCATACAAATGGGTGATCTTGTGGTCCTGCATTATACGATTTATTAAACCTATGAATTCACCAACATTATTGTTGACGTTTTAAAGCAATGTTTTTCAGGAGGTCAATAGGCACGAGGTGCTGGGATACATTGGTGATTATATGTTTTGGGATATCATGCTAAAGATTTGGTTGCATATGTTTTTTGGGAAAAATGTGTATGAACTAGTATCTTTGTACTTTTAATGTCGAACAAGTTAGCTTCGGGGCTTTTTTAATAACAGATATTTGACTAAATCCACTTATCCGTTTTTACGACTTTTAATGGTCGTTCTATATATATCTTGTGTTGTTGATCTATGAAGTAACACGCCCCCTGACTCATATTCCGCTGTGAGCCATTTTGGGGGTGTTACAGATTGGTATCAAGAGCCAAGGTTATAGAGAACCAGGTCAAAAATGTTTTGCTGGACTATAACCATTTTCAAAACATTGCTTTAGTGCAAAAGGGGTTGCACGGGATATACATGCATACATACATGCATATACTAGTTGCTGCATTAGTTGGTTAGACTAGATGCATTCATGATTGATATACGTGTTATAATATAATATGTATATTACTATAAGGGTCTTATACTAAATACTTATGTAAGCTACTTTTTGATTTTTAGATATTACGATGTCGGATTCAGAAGATTCCACAGTCACGTACACGCAGGTGTCGAGTCCATTTGAGGATTCATCAGATGTGGGCTCACCAGGAGTCGACGGACCACCTGTGATGCCAGAGGACCCGTATGCTTACATAGTGGCTGCTTATCAGGCTCCACCATCGCCTGACTACATGCCTGGCCCCGAGGAGCCGCAGTCACCACCCCCACTGGACTTTGTTCCTGAGCCGATGTACCCTGAGTACATGCCACTAGAGGATGAGATACTCCCGGCCGAGGAGCAGCCACTGCCTGCTGCTGCCTCACCCACTGCAGATTCACCAGGATATGTTCCTGAGTCTGATCCGGAGGAGGAGCCGGAGGCTGATGATGATGAGGATCCCGAGGAGGATCCAGCTGACTACCCTGCTGATAGGGATGATGATGAGGAGGAGGAGGAGGAGCCTTCCGGAGATGATGCCGATGATGAGGACGAGGACGAGGACAAGGATGAGGAGGAGGAGGAGGAGCACCCAGCTCCGGCCGACTCTGTCCCACCTGTACACCGTATGACTACCAGGATATCTATCCGGGATGAGCCATTCATATCACTTCCTCCTAGGGAAGAGGTCGAGCGACTTCATTCCTTAACCACTCCACCACCATCTTCACTATCATCTCCATTACCACATATACCATCTCCCCCACTCCCAGCATCACCACCAGCATCTGTATTACCTGCATTACCACTACCTACTCCTTCACTACCTTTGCAGTTACTATCTTCTGACCGCAGGGTAGACATACCTGAGATTACACTACCACCTCGGAAGAGGTTGGGTATTGATCTTGGTCCGAGATACGAGGTGGGAAAGAGTTCAGCTGTTGCTGCCGCTAGACCGATTAGAGGTCATAGGGCAGACTATGGGTTTGTCGATACTGTGGATGCTGAGATCAGTCGACGGAGAGCCGAGGAGGTCGGCTATGGGATTAGAGATGCTTGGGTAGACCCGAGAGATGCTGCTGAGGAGGTACCACTATGAGACTACACGACTACTAGATCAGGAGGCTCTGGTTTCCCAAGAGGCATGGGGACGCTCCATGGAGGTTAGCTATATGGCACGTTCAGAGATTATGGCATTATGCTCTATAGTGATGAGTCAGCAGACAGTGATCTCACAACTATAGGTAGCTGACCGTAGAAGTCAGACTGTGACCTCAGAGATGCTACAGGCAGACCACATGAGGTAGGCAGAGATTGCAGCATTACGGACATTTGACCGTACCCGACAGGAGCAGCTTGTACAGACTTTGACATTGATGCAGTCACTACAGGGATAGGTGACCACTTTACAGGGACATGTAACAGCACTGCAGGGACAGTAGGGACCCTCTAGAGGTCCAACACAGCCAGTTGCATCAGAGGAGGCCGGTAGTAGTTCATAGATCAAGTTATGGCTAGTTATTTTATGTATAGCTTACTAAGTATTACGGGTGACTCCCGGCTAGTAGGGCTCTAGGTTTATGTTGTATTCATAGCTATCTTTTGTTAGCCGGCTAAGTATTATGGGTTTTATACCAAGCTAGCACGGTAGTAGGATTTGTATTTTTATTTATGTATCAAGAAATCGTGTATGTTTTCCATGTATATATAAAATGGTGGTATTATGTCAGGAATGTAATATGTTTTGGTTGTAATCGAATTTGTGTGAATGAATGTCAATTTATCTATGCTAGTGTTGAACTCGGTTTAGTTATATATTTCACTTGTCATGGTTAAGATTTTATGAAATCTAACGGGTGTTATACTTTTTGTGATTGAAGAAAATGGCACCGAAAAGAACTACGAGGGCTAGACCAGCCTCAAAAACAACAACTACTACCATATCTGTCACCAATGCCCAGCTTCAGGCAATGATTGACCAAGGTGTTACTACTGCACTGGCAGCACGTGATGCAAACAGAGCTGGCAATGACAGCCATACTTCAGGAACGGGTGTCAGATGGACTGAACGCGTTGCTTGAGAATTCATTTACCAGGACTTTATGAAGTGTCAACCTCTGTATTTCAAAGGCACTAAGGGAGTTGTTGAACTAACTCAATGGTTTGAAAGGATGGAGACTGTGTTTCGCATAAGCCACTGCTCGGTGGAGAATCAGATCAAGTTTTCTACTTGTACTCTTTTAGCAGGTGCTCTGACGTGGTGGAATTCCCACGTTAGGATTGTTGGTCATGATGCTGCTTATGTGATGACTTGGACAGAACTAAAAAAGAAAATGGCTGACAAGTATTGCCCGAGAAATGAGATGAAGAAGCTTGAGGCTGAGTTATGGAATTTGGAAGTACAAGGTACCGATGTGACAAGGTACAACCAACATTTCCAGGAGCTGGCTTTGCTGTGTGTTCGAATGTTTCCAGAAGAGTCTGATAAAGTTGAAAGGTATGTCGGTGGGTTGCCCGACATGATTCATGGGAGTGTTGTGGCATCGAAACCAAAAACCATGCAGGAAGCCACTGAAATGGCAACTGAGCTAATGGATAAGAAAATCCGTACTTTTGCTGAAAGACAGGCTGCAAACAAGAGGAAGTTTGAAGACACTTCCCGAAACAACCAAAACCAACAGCAGCCTTCTAAAAGGCAAAATGTGGCAAGGGCATACGCTGCAGCATCTGGAGATAGGAAACCGTATGGAGGATCTAAACCTCTGTGCCCCAAATGCAATTACAACCATGACGGTCCATGCACTCCAAGATGCTACAAGTGCAACAAGGTTGGCCACTTTGCTCGTGACTGTAAGAGCACTACAAATGCCAATGTTGCCAACAACCAGAGGGGTACTGGGACGGGTCAGAAGTCTACTTGTCATGAGTGCGGGGCACAAGGACATTTCAGAAGGTATTGTCCAAAGCTGAACAACAACAACAACAACCGTGGTAACCAAGTTGGGACTGGAAATGCTCAAGCAAAGGTGTATGCTGTGGGCAATGCGGGGACAAACCTAGACGCGAACGTCGTTACGGGTACGTTCCTCCTCAACAACCGTTATGCTTCTGTTTTATTTGATACTGGTGCCGATAGAAGTTTTGTATCCACTGCATTTAGCTCTCAAATTGATATCGCACCGACTGTCTTAGACCATGATTATGCCATAGAACTAGCTGATGGTAGAATAGTTAGTGTTAATACTATCATTCGGAGTTGCATTTTAAATTTTCTGAACCACCCTTTCAACATGGATTTAATGCCAGTAGAGATGGGTAGTTTTGATGTTATAATCGGCATGGACTGGTTGTCAAAATATCAGGCCCTCATTGTTTGTGCGGATAAGATTGTTCGCATTCCCTAGGGAAGAGAAAATTTGATCTTTCATGGTAACTGGAGTAACCGAGAACACGATACTCGATTAAACATAATCTCGTGCCCGAAGACGCAGAAGTATATGCTAAAGGGATGTCAGGTCTTTTTGGCACATGTTACTATGAAGGAGGCAGAAGATAAGTCGAAGAAGAAGCGACTTGATAATGTACCGATCATTCGGGATTTTCCTGAAGTATTTCCAGAGGACGTGCCGGGTCTTCCTCCGACTCATCAAGTGGAATTCCAAATTGATTTGATACCCGGTACTGCACCTGTAGCACGAGCACCTTATCGATTGGCGCCTTCTGAGATGAAAGAGTTGTCGGAGCAACTGAAAGAACTGTCCAACAAGGGTTTTATAAGGCCTAGTTCCTCACCTTGGGGAGCTCCAGTCTTCTTTGTCAAGAAGAAGGATGGCTCATTCCGGATGTGCATTGATTACCAGGAATTAAACAAGATGACAATGAAGAATCATTATCCACTTCCAAGGATTGACGATTTATTTAATCAACTCCAAGGATCTAGTGTTTATTCAAAGATAGACTTGCGATCTGGTTATCATCAACTTAGAGTACGGGAAGGGGATATTTCGAAGACGGCATTCAGGACTCGGTACGGTCATTATGAGTTCCAAGTGATGCCATTTGGCTTGACTAATGCACCGGCGGTATTTATGGACCTCATGAACCGCGTATGCAAGCCATATCTGGATAAATTTGTGATTGTATTTATCGATGATATCCTCATCTACTCAAAGAACAAGAAAGAGCATGACGAACATCTTAGGATGATTCTAGAATTGCTTAAGAAGGAGGAGTTATACGCTAAGTTCTCCAAATGTGAATTTTAGATTCCTAAGGTGCAATTTCTCGATCACGTGATTAATAGTAAAGACATTTATGTGGATCCTGCTAAGATCGAATCCATTAAGGATTGGGTGTCTCCTAAGTCACCAATAGAGATTCGTCAATTCTTAGGTCTTGCTGGGTATTATAGAAGATTTATTAAAGGGTTTTCAAAGATCGCCAAACCAATGACCAAACTACTCAGAAGAAGATCATGTTTGTTTGGGGCGATAAACAAGAAGTAGCGTTTCAAACATTGAAACAAAAGTTGTGTAGTGAACCAATTCTGGCTTTACAAGAAGGAAGTGAAGATTTTGTCGCATACTGCGATGCTTCCATTAAAGGTTTAGGCGATGTGCTGATGCAGAGGGATAAAGTGATTGTTTATGCATCACGCCAACTGAAGATACATGAGAAAAATTATATGACTCATGATTTGGAACTTAGAGCAGTAGTGTTCGCTCTCAAAATCTGGAGGCACTATCTGTACGGAACTAAGTATACGGTGTTTACTGATCATAAGAGTTTGCAACATATTCTTTATCAGAAGGAGTTGGACATGAGGCAACGTCGTTGGTTAGAGTTGCTCAGTGATTACGATTGTGAGATTCATTATATAACAACCCACAATTTTCATAAATGTAAATATCTATCTATTATGTTAGATGATGTACAATCTATCAGTTATATATGAACTCACTTTTTTTAGGGAAATTTTTTACTTTATTACATTACATTACTTTGCCAATATCTCAATATGCAATATAACCTGCATAACTCAATTTAACGGACTCGGACAACCTACATATGGTAATACTATCTTCATATATGTCAAGCAAACATCATAACATGTCAAGTCAATATCATAATATCATTATTACAAGGCACATTATTCCTATAAGGTACCATTTGCAACATCATATCAAAACGGGCTTTAAACCATTATCGGATGCCCTAAACCCTAATCTCATGGAAGGGTTAACCCCTAAAGTGAATGCACAAGCTACTAAAGTATATGTACAAGTAATATGATATCTCATTTAAAATATAAAATCTCTTCAAGTCAAAGTACAAGTCTTTAAAAGCTCAATGTACAAGTCATTAAGCATGATCTCTAAAATAGCCGTTTTACCTCCATTTTCATTCCACCTATTGTATACAACTACTACACTCATTTTATAATGTATAAACCCTAAATATTCTATTCATAAGCTTTCATACATCCTTTTACACTCAAAACCCTAATTCAAAACCCTAAACCCTAAAACCGAGCTAGTTTCTAAACCATGACCTGTTTCTTGGCTTTTATCCATTGTAAACCCAAACCAACACTCAAATAAGTTGTAAAAACTTATTTTACAATCATATCAATCCTATTCAATCATTATTTCATCATTACTTCATCATTTTACTTCACTTGTACGTAAAACATATCCTAGAAACCCTAAATGTACCTAATTGGTTCATTTAACCCGTTTACTCGTTTTAAACCATTCTAATCCCAAATAACCAACCAAGGGCCATTATAAACTCATAAAATGAGTTTACAAATCATTATCTATCATTAACTTGGCAATGTGCAAGAAATCAAAGCCTAGAAAACCTTAACGAATCCAGAAAACCCTAATTATGCCCTAATTATCATTTTGACCCGTTTATTCATTTTCTACCCATTTTAACTCAAACCACCTATCAATTATTATTATTTATCCTTAATATACTACCTAGGATCAATAATCTATCAATCTTGACCCAATGTACAAGAAATATAAACCTAGAAAGTCAAGAAAACCCTAAACGAGCCCTAGTTCTTTGCCTCGTGACTGAAAGCACTATAAAACCAAATGTTTCCAAAACAACCAAGGGGTAACTGGACGGGTCAGAAGTCTACTTGTCATGAGTGCGTGGCACAAGGACATTTCAGAAGGTATTGTCCAAAGCTGAACAACAACAACAACAACAACCGTGAACCCAGTTTTGGGGACGGAAATGCTAAATCAAGAGTATGATGTGCAGGGAAATGCGGGACAAAACCCAGACGCATATACGAAACGTCCGTTATACTGGTACAGTTCCTCCTCAACAACCGTTATGCTTATGTTTTATTTGATACTGGTGCTGATAGAAGTTTTGTATCCACTGCATTTAGCTCTCAAATTGATATCGCACCGACTGTCTTAGACCATATTAATGCCGTAGAACTATCTGAAGTAAGAATAATTACGTTAATACACATAAATCGGAGTTGCACTCTAAATTTTCTGAACCACCCTTTCAACATCGATTTAATGCCAGTGGAGATGGGTAGTTTTGATGTTATAATCGGCATGGACTGGTTGTCAAAATATCAGGCCGTCATTGTTTGTGCGGATAAGATTGTTCGCATTCCCTAGGGAAGAGAAACTTTGATCTTTCATGGTAACGGGAGTAACCGGGAACACGAGACTCGATTAAACATCATCTCGTGCACGAAGACATCAGAAAGTAGAGAGCTAAAAGAGGAAGGTTCTGTCTTTTTGAGCACATGATACTACGAAGGAGTGCAGAAGACAATCGGAGAAGAAGCGACTTGATAATATACCGATCATGTCGGATTTTTCCTGAATATTTCCTGAGGACTTGGTCGGGATCTTCCCTACCTCCGACTCGTCAGTGGAAATTCCAAATTGATTTGGATACACGGTATGCACCTGTAGCACGGGCCACCTTATCGTTGTCGCCTCTAAGAATGAAAGTTGTTGTCGGAGCAAACCGAAGAACTGTCCGACAAGGGTTTTATAAGGCCCAGTTCCTCACCTTGGGGAGCTCCGGTCTTGTTTGTCAAGAAGAAGGATGGATCATTCCGGATGTGCATTGATTACCGGGAATTAAACAAGCTGACAGTGAAGAATCGTTATCCACTTCCAAGGATTGACAATTTATTTGATCAACTCCAAATCCAGTGTTTATTCGAAGATAGACTTGCGATCTGGTTATCATCAACTTAGAGTACGGGAAGGGGATATTCCGAAGATGGCATTCAGGACTCGGTACGGTCATTATGAAGTTCCCAAGTGATGCCATTTTGGCTTTGAGGGGGGCGAGGAGGAGACGCACACGGCGGTATTTAATGGACCTCATAAACCGCATGTGCAAAGCCATAACGGATAAATATGTGATTGTATTTATCGACGATATCCTCATCTACTCAAAGAACAAGAAAGAGCATGAAGAACATCTTACGACGATTCTAGAATTTCTTAAGAAGGAGGAGTTGTACGCTAAGTTCTCCAAATGTGAATTTTGGATTCCTAAGGTGCAATTTCTCGGTCACGTGATTAATAGTGAAGGCATTCATGTAGATCCCGCTAAGATCAAATCCATTAAGGATTGGGTGTCTCCTAAGTCACCAATGAAGATTCGTCAATTCTTAGGTCTTGCTGGGTATTATAGAAGATTTATTGAAGGGTTTTCGAAGATCGCCAGCGGCGCGAAATCTCTAGACCAAGCTTTACTCAAGAAGGTTAAGTTTGTTTGGGAGCGACAAACAAGAAGCAGCGTTCCAAATCACTAAAACACAGAATGAGAGTGGTACTGGAGGGCACCAATTCTGGGCTTCTACTTAACCAAGCGTGCGCGTAGTGCGCGCTGCGAGATGTCGCATACTGCGATGCTTCCATCAAAGGTTTAGGCGCTGTGCTGATGCAGAGGGATAAAGTGATTGCTTATGCATCACGCCAACTAAAGATACATGAGAAAAATTATGCGACTCATGATTTGGAACTTGGAGCAGTAGTGTTCGCTCTTAAAATCTGGAGGCACTATTTGTACAGAACCAAGTGTACAATGTTCACTGATCATAAGAGTTTGCAACATATTCTTAATCAGAAGGAGTTGAACATGAGGCAACGTCGTTGGTTAGAGTTGCTTAGTGATTACCATTGTGAGATTCGTTATCACCCGGGAAAGGCAAATAAGGTTGCTGATGCTTTGAGCAGGAAAGAACAAATTAAACCATTAAGAGTTCGAGCCTTAGTCATGACTATTAGCTTGGATCTTCCTAAGCAAATCTTGAATGCTCATACTGAAGCAAGGAAACTGAAGAATATCAAGAATGAAGATGTTGGAGGTATGCTGGTTGAAAATTCAAAGGATCCGGAAAAGTTTAGAACAGAAAAGTTGGAACCCCGTACGGATGGAACTCTATGCTTCAATGGCGAGATTTGGTTACCATGTTATGGAGATTTAAGGACCGTGATCATGCACGAGTCCCACAAATCAAAATACTCTATTCATCCGGGTTCTGATAAGATGTACCAAGACATGAAGAAACTATATTGGTGGCCCAATATGAAAGTAAACATCGCCACCTATGTTAGCAAGTGCCTAAACTGTGCTAAGGTCAAAGCTGAACATCAAAGACCATTAGGATTGTTGGTACAACCTGAAATACCTCAATAGAAGTGGGACAACATCACTATGGATTTTGTCACAAAGCTTCCTAAGTCATCGCAAGGTCACGATACCATTTGGGTGATTGTTGATCGACTCACCAAGTCTGCAATCTTTGTACCGATGAGAGAAACTGATCGACTAGAGAAACTAGCAAGGATGTACCTAAAGGAGGTAGTCACGAAACATGGAATCCTTGTCTCAATTATTTGTGATCATGACCCTCGGTTCGCATCACATTTTTGGAGGTCACTTTAAAAGGCTTTGGGTACTAGCTTGGCCATGAGTATGGCGTATCATCCAGAGACCGACAAACAAAGCGAGAGGACCATTCAAACTCTTGAGGATATGCTACGGGCTTGCGTGATCGACTTTGGAAAAGGTTGGGTTAACCATTTACCGTTAGTTGAATTTTCAATAACAATAGCTATCATGCTAGCATTAAGGCAGCACCATTCGAAGCACTGTATGGTAGAAAATGTCGTTCACCTATTTTTTGGGCTGAAGTCGGAGAGGATCAACTCACTGGTCCAGAGATAGTGCAAGAAACTATCGAGAATATTGTTTAGATCAAGTAGAAGATTCAAGCTGCTTGTGATCGTCAGAAGAGTTATGCAGATTTGAAGCGTAAGCCGATGGAATTTCAAATTAAGGATAAGGTTATGCTAAAGGTTTCGCCTTGGAAAGGGGTTATACATTTTGGCAAATGGGGGAAGTTAAACCCTAGATATGTCAGACCTTTCAAGGTAATAGAAAGGGTTGGATCCGTTGTCTACAAGCTTGAGCTTCCGGAGGAGCTGAGCAAGGTTTACAATACGTTCCATGTGTCTAATCTGAAGAAGTGATATGCCGATGAACCTTTAGCCATTCCGTTGGATGGGCTACACTTTGATGACAAGCTTTAGTTTGTTGAGGAACCTGTAGAAATTATGGATCGTGAGGTCAAACGGTTGAGGAAAAGCCGTGTACTAATTTTCAAGGTTCGATGGAACTCCAGGAGAGGTCCTGAGTTCACGTGGGAGCGTAAAGATCTATTCAAGAAGAAATATCCACACCTCTTCACCAAGACCACACCGTCGTCAAGTGCTACATTGTAAGCCTTGAGGACAAGGCTTGTTTAACGGGGGAAGACTATAACACCTCGTGTTTTAGGGTCATTTGCGACGTCAATAAGTTCGTTATTAATTTTTAGTGTTGTACGCGTTTGCTTGTAATTTTAAAGCGTTAAGTTAAATCGCGTAAGCTAAAAATTATCGTTCAATGTAAACGGGCATCAAACAATTAAACGTTTACATCAAGCAAGTGTTAAGTAATTATTTGGAGGATAATTATTAACTTTGTTCATTTTTATTTTTATTGGTTACGTAAATTGGTTACGTTTCGCGATAAAATACGTTTAGGCATTCCCGGAACCACCAAAACTTTTTTACGCTTCAACAAATACCCACGATTATACCCAATACATAAAAGTTACAAAAATATATCATGTATATACATCTATGGCCGGATTTGGTCTTATGGATACAAGAAATATTTCAAAAATCTTACCACTTGCAATGTACTTCACCAACTAAAGACTATGAGACTTTTTACAAGCAAAAACCCATACCATGACCATAAGGACTTCCTAGATTTCCTCATCTTGTCTCAAGACTTTCATGTGCACCTTTTTGACTAGTCTTGTATGCATATAAGTCAAGTATACCAAGAGAGATAAACATACACTTCAACACTTAGCAAAAAAATCAAATTTTCTCTCCTCTTTTGCCTTATAAACCCACGGCATCAAACACCATTTATACTCAATCCATATCTTGATTTTACAAGACCATACAAGCATTCATACATCATTCCTATGATAACCTAAGGTGTTTGCAAGGGTTGGCTAAAGGTTTACAAGTATCTAAGCAAGAAAAGCAAGATTAGGGTTTTGGCTTGAATTAGGGTTTTCAAGAGTTGCAAGCTAGGGTTTTATTGCTAAACAAGTGTGTAGATCTTGTTGTTCATCACCACACATCATATTAAGGTTACCTAAAACCCTTTATGTCTTTACATTTATCATTTTATGTGTATATAAGTTCTATGTAGTGAAATCACCATTAGGATGCTTTTAATCATGTAAAACATATTTTTACTTGTGATTATGGATTTGTACACTTTTACATATGGTATGTTGTTGGTTATATCATGTTAAGATGGATGTATAAGTGTTGTACCATGTTGTTATATGTATAAAAAGTGTATATACAATATTAGGGTTTCTAAAGTTTACTTAATAAGTTACAAGTGAAAGTATTGCAATGACTTGTGCTCTTGATACTATGGACTCTTGGACACTATATGGACCTTATTATATGTAAGACATATGCTATATATGGTTATAAAGGACTTGTGGTAAATACCTAAGTTGAAAAGTACCTAAAACAAGTTATATAAATAAGTATATCTATTGATTACAAAGGGACTATTTTGGTTCTACTTTTGACATAGCCCTATTATGTTTTAAAAAGATAGAACACCTCATGACGATTCCGAGCATATAAGGAACTTAAAAAACCGATCTATAACAAAAAAGATACTGCAAATATACGTTTACGGATTTATAAAATAATTTTTATAAAATCTTGTTATAAAAAGTATACAAACAGGTGGTTTTGTAAGGCTTCAAGAGGAAGAGAGAGAAATGTTTACAGTTAAAGAAAGAGCCAAATTTCTTTTTGATACTATTGCTGCTCAAAGGAGGTTCCTTTCTCAACAAAGAGATGCTGCAATCAGAAGCATACCACCAACAAGAACTCAGCTAAGAAACCAAATGATGACCTATCTGAAGCATGTAGGAGGAAAGAAGCATGCTGATTTGAAGAACAAGAACTTTGAAGAAATACAAGTTCTGTATAAAAAGGTTAAAAGGTCTGATAAACACTTTATTGCTATTGGTTCTGCTAAGGATGAGAGATAAATAAGGAGTTGAATGAAGAATCTAAAGACCCTAAAAAGAAGAGGGTTGTCAATGAAACTCCAAGGGAAGAAGACACAGCAAAGGTACCTGCTGAACAAGAAGTGACAGAGCAGGGTGCAAAGAAAAGAAAGAGTGGTTATGTAAAGATGATTGCTAGGAAAAGGCCAAGACCACAGCCAGATGATGATAGTGATGATGAACACAGAAAATGTCTAAGGATTATCACATTTAATAGTACCTTAGATAGTGAGATTATGGAAACAAAATCTTTTGTTTCTAAGTTGCATAAGGTTTCATCACCAGATGGGGATTACCTTATTGTCTACAGAGTTAATGGGCATTTCAGGGCATTTAACTATCTAATGGAGGTACTACATATTTTTGATAGGTAGAATTTGTTTCATTTGTATGATTTGGTGATGAAGCAGTACTCAGAAATCACACCAGAAGGTATTGAGATGATTCTTTGGGGAGACTTAAAGATTATAATGGAATCCTCAACAGAAGAAAATGATCAAGGTGATTTCTAGAATAATCAACAAGAATGGGAGATTGTTAGATGGAGACTGTATGAAGCTTGTGGAGTTTGCATACTAGAGCTTAAGGATGGGATAGTCATCTACATGCTAGTTGAAAGAAGGTACCCTCTCTCCAAGGAATTGTTGCAAAGAATGCTTGATTTGGGATTGGAGGTTGAAGAGGAAAGTACTGCTGCACTACATTTGGTAAGATACATTAAGCAACAGCTTAATGAAGAGTAATGCTGTGAATGGAAGTGAGAAGGGTTTGGGTGTTGGCTAACCACCACACAACAAATGGTCTTCAATTCACCATGTCTAACAGACATCAAGAATTGACTAGTCCAGAAGCAAACGACTTTTGGTAAAGACTTCTCAAATCCGTTTATGGTTGATAATTTATCAAAAATTATATGGTTCTCAACTCACCTTGCTTCACAGTTAAGAGTTGGCTAGTCCAGGATCAAACAGTTCCTGGTAAAGACTAATCAAATCCGTTGATACCTAATAGTTTGCTAAAAACTATATGGTTGTTAATGCACCATGTTATGGCAATGAAGCATTAACTAGTCCAAAAGCAAACAGCTTTTGGTAAAGACAAATCAAATCCGTTGATAGCTGATAGTTTACTCAAAACTATAAGGTTATCAATTTACCTTGTTGTTTACAATAAAGAATTGGATATCCTAGAGCAAACGGCTACTAGTAAAGGAATATCAAATTCGGTAATGCCTGGTAGTTTGCCAAAAACTACAAAGCCAACTTAGTTGGATGTTGTTGTATTGCTGAGAAGATATGTTACAGATAAAAATGGATAGCTGAAGATGTCAAAATTATCAAAGATCAGATCAAGATTTGACAGAGTGTTTGGATACATCCTTCTGGTCTATAAGATGTTTACACTAAAGAAACATGAATTTAAACAAGTTCAACAATCATGTTTAGGGAGGACTGTTGGGAATTATGCATTCATGACTTAGTACCGTTAGTTATATTGGTTAGTACCGTAGTTGTAATTTGTAATGACAGTACAAAATGTTAGTACTGATAAGATAGTTAGTACCATTAGTATAAAATAGTTAGTACCGCTAGTTGTAATTTGTACTAACAGTACAAAATGTTAGTACTGATCAGATAGTTAGTACCGTTAGTATAAAATAGTTAGTAGATATAGTTCTACATAGATCAATAGAGATCGATTAGCAATCATAGTCTTTGTAATCTGTAACCTAGGCAGATTCAAGTGATAATATAAAGTTCTTTTGTGATTCTTAATATTGTTCTTCTTAGCATTATTGATTAGTTTCCGCATAATCAATAGTGTTCAAATCAGTGTTTCATTATTGTTGCTTTAGAATTATCTAAAGGAACAAAACCTTTTACAAGCTAAAAGTTAAGATCTATTCAGTAAATGATCCAACAAAAAATTTTAACAACAAAATTAAATTTCATTAAATAATAGAGTAAACTACATTTTTGGTACGCGTGGTTTGCAAGGTCTTTCACTTTTGGTCCATTTTTCAAAAAAGTTACGGATTAACTCCAAAGTCCGATGACCCGTAACAAGTTTGGTCCATTTTTGGACTGAAAGTGAAAGTTAACTTCCACTTTCACTTTTAGTCCATTTTTGGACTGAAAGTGTTACGGGTCGTCGGACTTTGGAGTGGATCCATAACAGTTTTGAAAAATAGACCAAAAGTGAAAGACCCGGCAAACCACGAGGACAAAAAATGTAAACACTACATAATAATTCAAGCTCGCTATTAAATAATAAAAACAAGCCTCCGTAAAAAATGCATGCTCGCTATTAACTTCATTTTCATCTTCATTGTCTGAAGAGTTATAAAAAAATAGATCGGAAGACATTATGTAGATTAAATGTGTAAAAGTATATAGAGAGACTTTGTTTGAATGTGTACAAAGAATAGTTGTTTGAATTTGTGAATAAAATGGTGAAATGAGTGGGGTATTTATAGTGTTAAAGTGTTTAAATTTTAAAAGTTAAAAAGGTTTTTTTTATATAAGAAATGAGAAACGGTTTATTTATTTTTTTTACTTTTTGTGCATCTCAATATCAATCGAGTGGATGACCTAATTTCTTCGCTGGCCGACGACGACCGAAACACACGCAACAAGGGCGACCGACGACCTTGTGGCTTGACTAGGCGGACGACCGATCTGTAGTGCCCAACCTGATAATGGTGGTCGGCAACACTTTTTTAAAGGGGCCATTATTTATGTAATTTACTTTTAGATGGTAAAATGGTCATCAAAAGAGACAAAAGAAAAAAAAATATACATATACACATGAGTATTTTTTTATTTTGTCCTATTAAAATATTTTGTGACAAAATTATATATATTCTAAATGGCCTAAAATCTATTCCAAATTGATGGTTATATGATATGCTAAGAGAATTATCCATATATGATTATGAGTTTCTTATTTCTATATATTAACAATACATATATCGATCTAAAGCTTCAAGCTACAAGCAACACAATGTTTGAATGACAAAATAAATTCACAACTTTTACAACTTTTTGTACTCGTAATTTCTCAACTTGTTCAACCATCTTTTATATATACTTATACTTAGATGTAATATGATTTCAAAACTTTTTACAAGTTACTCCTCGTATAATAGCAACTAAAGTTGCTTCAATTGTACTCGTAAAGTTAATGCACTCGAATCATTTTATGAGTTTGGCCGTTTGGCATAATTTTCTAGCTGGGCTGCAACTTGGGCTAGATTTAAAGAGTTTTGGGCTGATAATTGGCAGTTTTTTGAAACTAAATATCTTGTTCTCTTGGAATTTTGTTAGTCGTATTGGTCTTCAAATTAATTTTCCATAAATCTTTTGCATACTGATTTTAGGCAGCAGAAAAAACAAAAAACCAAATAAACCAAAAACAAAAACCAAACCGAATCAAAATTGCCAAAAATCGAACCGAACCGAACTACAAATTCGGTTTTCAGGATGGATATGGGTCTGGCAATCTGAACCGAAAACCGAATTCAAATAAGTATGTATGTTATATATATATATATATATATATATATATATACATAAAAAACACTTTTTCAATATTTATATATATAAAAAAACCATTAAAATTTTATCATAATATAAAAAATACTTTTTATGCTTGAAATAATTTTTTTTGCTAAATATCTATGTGATTATTATTATTGTTAGATAAATGATGAAATTCGAGTTATTCGGGTCAACCCGAAAATCAAACCGAATTCAAATTCGGTTTTCGGTTATATTGAATTCTAGTTCGATTCGGATCTGTTTCCGGGTTGACCCAAATTTTAACCGAACTAACTGAACAACCCGATAACCGAACCGATCGACACCCCTAACTGATTTCCTGAAAACACTTGCAAAGAACAAATAACAATTTATCGTAATATTTACTATAACAACCATAAAGCTATTATCTGTTTCGACCAAAATATGGATAATTGAGCATATGTCAATCAATAGCAAAGATGAGGCCATTATTAAAGTTGTTGAGGTTTTTTCTATTCAGATTATTTGGGGACGGTTTATTCTTGACTTAGACGTAGCTCCATGTAACCAGGATGAATATCAACTCAAGAACACCAAATATTGCACTCAACCAACCACCTCTTGTACTATTTTATTTATAAAGTATTACAAGAAGACTACTCCTCAAACGAGTTATAGCCAAACAGTTACAAAGACAATGATTGTTCCCCACTAGGTGGATTCTAATCTTCCTCACTACAAATATCTCTCAACACTCAACAAGAACTAACGATCAAATAAAGAGATTGATCTTAATACTGTAAGACTTAGACAAATTGATATCCAGAAGATATCAAACTATAACAAACAAGAGAATAAGATTTCGTAACTGAATGATTGAGGAAGAAGACAAGACAGAATAACAAATAATATAGACTCAAAAAAATTAACCAAAACCCTAACATCTCTTTAGCTTATATAGAGCTTATATAGACTCAGAAGATACCACCACGCCTTCCAACTTAGGAACTTGACAACTCTAGCTCAAATCTTCCTAATTAACTTAAATGGACATTTGGAACTTGACACTTCGAGTCCCTGAACATTAGCCTGTAACTTTAACATCCTCCCTCAGGCTGATGAACATGAACTCCTCTTTTTTTCTTTGTGTGATCATAATTTTCCTCCTTGGGTCTTTACCAACCAAGTCACCTGCAAACACATCCAACATTCTAAGACTTTTGCAACATAACTTATGTTGAACCATACCAAGACACTTGGTAAACACATCTACTATTTACAGATCAGAACTGACCTTAATAGTTTTTATAGTACAAGCTAAAACTATTTCTCTTACAAAATGAACATCAAGCTCAAAATGCTTAGTCCTCTCATGGAATACAGGATTAGCAACAATTTAAATTGCTGAAAAATTGTCACAAAACAATTCTACTGGATACAAATTCTTCAAACCAATACTATGTAACAAATTACCCAACCAAACAATTTCAAAAGAAGCAGAAGACATCCTTCTATACTCAGCTTCAGAAGAACTCTTAGAAATAGTAGGTTGTTTTTTTACTTTTCCATGAAACCATAGTTTTCCCTAAGAAAACACAAAAACCAGTTACTAACCTTCTAGTTTTAGGACATTTAGCCTAGTCTGGATCATCATATGCCTTAATTTTTAAATTAGAATTTTTATAAAATTGAATCCCACATCCTGGAGAACCTTTGAGTTATCTCAAGACTCTTAAGGCTGCTTTAAAATGAGATTGCAAAGGACTATGCATATGTTGACTCAGACAATGAACATCATAACTAATATAGTATTGGTCAAATATATCAATTTACCAACTAACTTTTGATAAGTAGTAAAATCAGATAAATACTTATCATTAGCTGTTTTTTCAAAACTTAGAATAGAGTTCCCAGGAAGAGGAATATCAACAGGTCTAGCAGCTAATAAACCATACTCATATAACAACTCAAGACAATACTTCCTCTGAGACATACATAAACCAAAATCATTCTCAACAATCTTAATTCCCAGGAAATACTTCAAAACACCTAAGTCTTTAATCATAAACTTAGTGCTTAAAAATATCTTGAACTCTTTAATACCAACATCATCATTTCTAGTTATAACTATATCATCCACATATACAAGCAAGGCAATAAAATTGTCACCATTATGCTTAGTATATAAGGAATAGTCAAATTAGACTGCTCAAAGCCATGCTCAGCCAAGGTAGTGATAAGTTTAGCATTCTACTGTCTTGGGGCTTGCTTTAAACCATACAAAGACTTATTCAACTTACAAACTTTAGATTTGTTCTCATCATTATACCCATCAGGAAGAGTCATATAAACATCCTCATAAAGATCACCATATAAGAAAGCATTATTAACATCTAATTGGTATAAAGGCCAATTATTTACCACATCAATAGCAATAATACTCCTAACAATAACCATCTTAATCACAGGACTGAAAGTCTCATCATAATCAAACCCTTCCTTTTGACTAAAACCTTTAGCTACAAGCCTTGCTTTATACCTTTCAATGTCACCTAAAGCCTTCTATTTGATTTTCCATATCCATTTACTTCCTATAGGTTTTCTACCAGTAGGTAAATCACAAATAGTTCAAGTATTATTTCTATTAAGAGCTTCAATTTCATTATTTATAGCTTCAACCCAATTTGGATCAGACATAGCTTCAGATAAAAAAGTTGGTTCAACATATTTATTCAAGCTTGTACCAAAGCACAAATTAGCAGAGTTAATATTAGAATAATTCACATACTTCTCAACACCTTACCTAACATTTGAATTAAGTACATAATCATTCAATCTAACAGGAATTTTAGACTGTCTTTCTGACCTTCTTAATATAGGTGTCTGCACTTCATCATTGTTTTGAATTGGACTAGACTGGCTTGTATTAGGAATAGAATTTTTAGAATTCCTCTCAAACCAGTTTTGGTCACCAACTTGGGTTGCAGTAAGGCCATTACTCTGAGTCCTACCTTGAGTAGAATTCTAACAATCAGAGTGTGGCAAACTACCTTCCTCAACTGATGGATCTTTCCCATCATCATTGGGACTTTCAGGAAACAGACTGTTAAAAAATTGCAAGTGATCAACATCACTTGTGTTTTCCACATCTGTTGAATCAAAAGTTTTTTTCTTTAAAAGGAAAAATATTTTCATAAAGTTTTACATCTTTAGAATAAAACACATTTCTTGAATCAAGACTTAACAACTTATAAGCCTTTTTATTAGTTGAATAACCAACGGGAACACATTATTTTAGACCTAAAAGATATTTTATCATGATTGTTTAAAATAGTGGAAAAACAAAAACACCCAAATGATCTTAAGTAGGAAAGATTAGGTTTTTCTTTATAACCAATTCAAAAGGAGATTTTCCATTTAAGATAGATGAAGGCATCCTATTTATAAGATAAGACTCCTTGCTACATTAAGCAAGTGTCCATGTTTCCTTTTAGCAATCCCATTTTACTGAGGGGTATGAGAACAAGAGGTCTGATGAAATATACCTAGATCAGAAAACATATCAAACATCCTTTTCTTAACAAATTATGTTCCATTATCAGACCTCACAGTTTTAAATTTTACATTAAAATGATTATGAATCAATTTTTAGTAAGATACAAATACATCAAAGACCTCATCCTTAGTTTTTACTAAGTAAACCCATACAGCCCTGGAATAGTCATCTACAATAGTCAAAAAATATTTATAACCTTATCTGATGTGAACTCTGTAAGGACCCTACAAGTCTAGATGAACAAGTTCACCTAAAGACTTAGACTTGTGATCTGACAAAGGAAAAGGTTCTCTTGTTTGCTTAGCCATTTGACAGACCTTACACATAGGCACAGTAGTGTTATCAGAAATATTAAGGTCTTTCTTAAGCACAGATAAAACTTGGTCAGCAAGATGACCAAGTCTATTATGCCTCAACAACTTAGAAACATGAAAGAACATAATCATATTGGACTGACCTATACAATTAGATTTATTCATATCAAACAGGTATAGGCCACCAGATTTATTACCAGTCCCTATAATTTTCTCCCTTTTCAAGTCCTGAATGTAACATTTATTTTCATCAAAACCAACAAACATTTTACAATCTCTGATAAGCTTATTAACAGATAAGAGACTAACACAATATCCAAGAACAACAAGAACGTCATAAAGAACAACATTATTGGACAACTTTAAATTTCCAACATGACTGACAGTTGTAAGAGTTCCATTAGGATGACCAACAGTAATTTAAACTCAGAAATATCAACAACATTGAACATCCCAATAGTTGAAACAGTTAAATGTTGGTTTTCCCAAGAATTAATGATTTATCCCATAGTAATAGTAGTCACAGAAAGACTAGAATTGACATAGAAATACTTAGAAAAGTTTATATTAAACCAGCCCTACCTGCCATATTGGCATGTATGCTTCCAGAAGATTTATCATTGATCATATTAAGCAATTTTTGCATCTGCTCAGGAGTGAAATCAGAAGCAGAATTAGTATTCATTTTAACATCAGAATTTGCATTAAAAGTTTGCTTCCCAGTGTTAGGATTCCTCTTAAACCCTTGAGGAAATCCAATAATCTCAAAACACCTATCCGTAGTATGACCAATTTTACCACAATGATTACATTTAAAATTTAGATTAGGTCCTCTGTTCATGTTACTTGTAAAGTCTCTAGTGAAATTATTATTGTTATTACATTGTTTTCTATTATTATTAAATGTTTTAGCAACAAAAAAGTAGCAGTCTGTTTAGATTCAACAACACCAGAGGTCTCAGGAACCCCTCTATAGGATTCCTCTCTTAAATCACATTATAAGCATCTTTGACTTCAGGAAGGGGATCTCTTGTTAAAAGAGAACTCCTAATAGGCTGATAACAATCATCAAGGCCCATTAGAAATTGCATCAACTTCATGAGTTGTTGATGCAATCCCAGTTCCTTACTAGCATCACAACTACACTTAACTTCACAAATACACTTAGGCTATTTAGTCAAAGCATCAGATTCTCTCCAACGAGAGTTAAGTCTAAGATAATAATCAACAATTGAACTACCTCCTTGTTTAACAGAATTAATTTTTTGAAGCAGATTATAAACCATATATTCATCAACTTTATCATATGTTTCATTTAATTCTTTCTAAACAGTAGCAACATTTTCAAAATACACGATGACATCAAATAACGTCTATTTTATAGCATCATTTATCCCATATAATTAACTCATTTTGTATAATTATTGCAAAGAATTGTTACTTAATTGTTTATAGGGTCTTTTGCATATATATCCTTCCAAAGATAAAAATTGCATATATATCCAAAACATGTTTTGAGTATTTGTCAAAAGATGGAGAAAAGGACGTGTTTTGAAGCATAAACGAAGAGTTGGAGAAAGTCACTGATTCTGACATCAAATACGCCGTATCATTCTAGACAAATACGCCATATCTGAAGACTTTGAAAAACTCAATACCATTGCCTAACTTTGAAGAATACGCCATTGATATGTCGTGCATGATACTTTGGTCAAAAATAAAGAAAAACACATTTTCAGCCAATACTCCGTATCCAAAAACCCCAATACTTCATATTCGTCAATACTCTATATCCAAGAAATCGGATATGGTGTATTGATCAATAAGTCGTATCCAAAAATCAGATATGGCGTATCATGCGCAAGAATTTTGGTATATTTTATTCATGGAGCCCACGCCAAGTCATCCAATATGCCGTATTGAGATTCTCAATACGCCGTATCGAACCGAGTTCCAGACCACTATATATAGACGACCCAAAACTCAGTTTTAGGTATGCAAGTGAATCCCTAAACCACCAAGTCGACCAAGAGACAAATAAAGGAGCATATAAGGTCAGAAAAGAGCCTTAAGATCATAGGAAAACTCTTGTAATCTTCGTGTAACCGAATACGCGTTCGATTAAGGTTTCTTTATTTTCATCATTCATATATCAAACCGTATGTATTTTTACAATGACTATCGGCTAATACCTTTAGGTGTCAGCCATGTTTATGAAGATCTAATGTTTGGTTTGTTTATCTCAATTGCTTAATTTATCGTTGATTGTTGTTTATGTTTATCAATTTATATTTGTTTACGTGCTTAATTATGCGACCTATCATTCAACTGGGTCTAGTCCTACATATTTAATGCAATGCAACTTCGGTGTTGTTTGGGCGTAGGCTAAGAGTCCGAGATAGCTCTCCATATTGCAATTTATATATCTAGAATCATAGGATCACAAATATTGACATATCCTTGCCTTTAAGTTTAATGAGCTTAGTTGAGCCATAAGGTGATCTTGGTATCAACGAGTACGTTCTTATTCCATTGGTAAGGACTCGAACAGTGAATACTAGTATATAAAGAGCTGTTAAGCAGTAAGTGGGTAAAGTCTCGATTAGTTAGGGTTTACTAAGAGCACCATTACATAGATCCTAAGATAGATTTTAATCAACATACGGATGCTTTATATGGATGCGTCTAATTGTTATAGAATTAGCATGTCTAGGTCTTAGGAAGAAGTCTCGCCTAAGTCCAGGAATGATATGCCCTTCGAGATAAGACAATCATTTCACTAAATAAACAAACCTGCATTTTATCGGATTATTCATGGTTGGTACGTTTTCCTTACATTAGTTCTTGGCCGCTTCTCTATAGTTTGTTTGTCTTCTTGTGTGTTTTTATTGTTTTACTTGTCATCAAAACCTTAGGTTAGATACACAAAACCGTGCTAGTTTCTTAGGCTGAAACCCCCTTTTTGCATTAGTTTTAGGTTTAACTTAGATAACTAAAATACTGATAGAATTAGGATTAACGCTCTTGCTTTTAGTGATCGACACCCTACTTACCACGAAACTTCATCTGACCGGGTACACTGCCAGTTAAAGTGTTATTTTTAGGTATAGTCGGCATAAAATAAATAGTAAAACTTGATACATAAATAACACCTACACAACGACACATCAAGTTTTTGGCGTGGCTGTCAGGGAGTGAAGTTGTTTAATTCTTGTTTTTGTTAGTGTTTTAGTTTAGATTTAGTGTAGCTTAGATTAATTTGCATATTTGTGTGTTTGTTTTGGTGTGTTTGATTTTTTGAATTGTATATTTTGCATATTGTATGTTTGTGTGTAATCTGTAGTATTACGGTTTGCTGTAATTCTCCTAGCCGAATGCTTAATACGGCGTATTCAAATTATTGGATACGGCGTATTCAAATTATTGGATATGGCGTATAGATTTTTCAAACCAATACAACGTATTCGACTCTATTTGATAGTTTTCTTTCCTAGCAAATTTATTACAGGTCATAATGGACGACCCCAACATTATTATAGAGGAGTATATCAGGCTTGAGGAAGAAAAAGCTCGTAGGAGTGGTAAGGTGTATAACTAGGAAACTGCTACATATGATAAGATCTGGGATAATGAAGACGTTCATGACCTCGGATCTTATAACACCCCTATTTTGAAAAATATAGCAGTGGAAGCTAATCTAGGGTATTACTTCATAGTACAATAGTCATAATCATAGAAAACGACTCATAAAGAGAGGTTTTTAGAAAATTTAGTTATCATTCATTTATTCATCAGAGTTTTAACAAAAAGAGAGATCCTAAAATCTAGAAACATAAAGTTTGAATGATAACAGTTTAGCCATTTTCAAGTCCGTGCCACTTTGTGCCATAAGATGCTCAGTTACCTGAGATAAACATGCTAAAAAGTCAACACAAAGGTTGAGTGAAATTCATAGGTTTATGTTAAACAGTTTGAATACAAGTTCAATAGTGGGTTACGTTGTTATACACCCATAAGTATAATAATTGAAATAAGTACAATTATTATAGAAAATAGTATTATTGCCCTAAGCTCATGACATCGAGACCTTGAGATAATCAATAATCACAAGAAGTTGCCCCAACGAGTTCCTTTGCCAGACACCCGCATAGTGATTCAAATGTAGTGCGTTTGGTTACCCCATGAATGGGTACACTAACAGGGGAGTTCAGTCCCAAATAGATCTATTCACAACATTCGCGCTTACTCTAAAAAGTAATTAACGGTTCATGATAGTGGGGTCTTAATAGCAAAAGTAAGGACTTAGGCAATAATATATCAGGATAGCATATAGTTTGAAAAACAGTCGTATTCATGGTTTATAGCATGTATCCCCCTCGCGGGTTTATGAAAATATTAGAAGATTTAAAATGTGAGGCTATGAACTCACCTTAACAGGGAAATCTGATTGATGGCAAAAGTATATCAAGTGAAAGTACCGGCCTCGTCACGCAACCTAGGGTAGTATGTCAAGTCTTAGTTTGATTGTTTAGGTTTTAAAACTTTACAGAGTTTAACATACATATTTGATTTATTAATTTATGGAATTATTGTATCACCATTCAGGCTATCATAATCCATATTTGATTTATTAATTTATGGAATTATTGTATCACTGTCCAGGCTATCATAATCCAGAGGCCATGTAGTATCATTTGAGGAGCTAGAGCACTTTAAATTGTAAACTCAACAAACTCGATAAAATTTTAAGTTTCTTCAAAAGCTAGTCGATGATAAATTACGTTAGATATATAACGTAATTGATTTATAATGCGTCGATCCATGATTAATAGCGATAAATGTATCGGGTTTTAATAAAATCGAGTCTAATAATATTAATATATATTTTTATAATTTATATAAAAATATTATATCTTATATTTTTAAGTTTGCAAAAATAACAATATATACCCTTGATTTATAAACTTTTACAAATTTAGTCCTTTATATATAAATTTAATCCTTTAACTTTAGAACTTGACAAAACAGCCCCTTGTAGTTATAACTTTAGGAAAATAACATTTTCAGCCCCTCTAGTTATAAA
>BQNB010024304.1:0-60871 GCA_026074375.1 Tanacetum coccineum
AATTCAAGATCTCTTTCATTGCTTCTTACTTTGCTGTTGCTATGAGTGGCTAAGTACTTCTAGTGCTGGCCTAGTTTTGAATTTACTAATGTTATGATTGTTTCTCATTTATTTATCATTTGAAGTAGATATCCTTATTATATGTCATTGATCCCTGAGTTTTGGTAGTATTGAGGGTAGTTTAGATCTTGTTTGTCTTTTTATTAGGTTGACATGTTGAACTTAAGATCAGCAGGTACTAGAATAAGTTGGCATCTATCCCTAGTGTAGGAATTTATCAATTACCACATTTATCACATTAAATACTTAAAAAGCTCAAGAACTCTTTCAGAGGGGGTTTATAATCTATCTAGGTTATAGAAAGGTCTTTAGGATAGTTGTGGTTTAATCACTATAACTTGGATGCTTTACCATCGTGACTTTCAGGGAATTAGGATCACAAGAAGTATAAGACAGACTTCAAATGCCAATTCGGGTCTGTTGATATTAGAACCACTAATAAAACGATATCTAGACATTGCACTAGGATACATATCATAGCATTAGTAATAAAATAACTAAGTTAGTACGCCTTTCTCCCTGACTGTTCTCAAATCATTTTACTTATCGCATTTATTTTCCTGTTAATATTTCAAATCAATTCAAAACTATATGTAAACATGTGACACATTTCAAATTAAAACTAATACAACTTAGCTCTTGGGACGACCTCAGATTTACCAAGTCCTGCACTACATACGATCGGGTTCTTTGCCCATTAGTATGTGTAGACATCAGTAGATGAGTTTTATAAATATAAAACTTGCAAATTTAATTTAACAATTAATACGCATCAAGTTTTGGCGCCACTGGCAGGGAGCTAAAATTAGTTATAATTTGATTTCTTGTATTTATTTTATTTACGTATTAATTTTTTAATTTTTTATCAGGAATCATATGCCTGAATGAGAGCTCTGTAACCCTCACCATGGAGCAATACTTGGCATTGACTCCAGGGAACCAGGCATGGGGCGTGGTTAAACCCAAAATTAGAGGCAATGTAAACTTCGAAATCAAGAGCCAATTCATGCGAGAATTGCGGGAAGATACCTTTTTCCGGTAAAAAAATATGAGCTCAGAGCAATGTTGGAGCGACTTTTTATACATCATCAGTTTGTTCAACATTCTAGGAGTGACACACGATGCAGTCATGCTACGCGTTTTTCCCATCACACTCACTGAAGCAGCTAAAAGGTGGGTGGACAGACTATCCCCAGGAACCGTTGACTCTTGGGATCTCCTTAAAAAAAGCCATTATCCAAAGGTACTGTCAACCATCCAAAACCGCTAAGCAGCTTAAAGAAATCTGTAACTTCAAGCATGAAGGTGATGAAACATTGTACCAGGCCTGGGAAAGGTATAATGACGTGCTTTACAAATGACCAACTTACGACATCAATAGCCATCAGAAGGTAAACATCTTCTACAATGGTCTGGGCAATATGAACTGCTAATTGCTAGACTCGCAGGGGCTAATTCCTGGCATGACACCTACCTAAGCTTTAACAGCAATCCAAACTATGACTGGCCACTCTCAAAAGTGGCACGACTATTCATCTAGCAGGAATATGGATAGCAACAGTAACACTAGGAAACGCCCCAATGTAAGTAAGCTAGATAGCTTGGGTCGAGACATGAAAAAGCTTAAGGAGAATGTGCATGCTATTCAATTAGGATTCCAAACTTGCAGAGGAGCTCATCTTAACAAGGAATGTCCTCTCAACGAGGAAGTTAAAAGTATGGAAGAAGTGAAGTATGGCGAATTTAGACGCCCTCCCCCTTTCAGCCAAGGAAATGGAGCAAAATATCATGTGGGTCCACCGGGATACTACATACATGTTGATAATCTCCCGCCTTTTGGAGAAAAAAAGCCTAGTTTAGAAGAGCTATTGAACAAACACCTTGAAGAGTCGACACAAAGGAGAGCTAAAATGGAAGAATGGGTAAAGAAACTCCAAGAAAACATGGAGGTTAACACACGAAACCAAAGCGCCTCTCATAAAAATCTGGAAACCTAAATCTAGCAGTTAATAAAGGAGTTTCATGCAAAAGCTTCTAATGAAGCACCCAATTTTATGGTTGACCAATGCAAGGCAGTTTACACCAATGATAAGGCAACAACTGACAATACATCTTCTAAGAAACTGACGAACTTCACAAAGTATCCTTCATTTTTAATGATGACGTACAGGTGGCTTAGGAGGAAGATGATGTGCCATCAAGAGTCTTGCCATGCCAACTACCACCAAAAGAGTTTAATCCAGGAAGTTTTACTCTTCCCTGCACTATTGGAAGTTTAAATTTTTATGCTATGGCAGACCTAGGTGCAAGTGTTAACGTCATACCAAATCTATGTTTGAACATTTGAAACTAGCTAACCTTAAGAAAACCGACATGCTAGTTGAAATGGCTGATATGACAAAGAGGGCCCCTATAGAAATTGTGGAAAATATACTTGTTAGAATCGATAAGTTTTTATTCCCATCAGATTTCATAGTTATCAATATGTTAAAAACGCATAATGAAACCATGATTCTTGCTAGACCGTTCCTAGAAACCATTTACGCCGACATAGACATTTTCAATAAAGAAATTTCTTTAGGAATCGGGGATGACAAGGTTACTTTCGATATGGATAAGAAAATTCATAATTTTGCGACTCATGTAGGAAAAGTTTATATGGTGAATTCAATTCTTAATAATGAGCCTCCTAACCTCTTGGATATTAGCAGTAATGCATCATCATATGAGCCCCCACAATTCGAAAAATCCGAAAACCTGCATCATCAATACAGCAATGATAATTATATGCAGGAACGAAGTGGCAAGAAGGCAAGGATGGTTAAAATTGACACCCCAAGCCCACATTTCTACAAACCGGTTAAGCAAGACTGTAATGGAACACTCAAGGTATGGCCCACGTGTGACCCAACCATGAAGTTATGCAACGGGGGAAATGATATCTATGGAGTTGATGAACACAGAACCTTAAAATATTGGCACTATCATCTGGATAATGAACGAAAGAGCATGAAGGGAGGCGGTTTATCATAACTTGACGTCCTCATAGTAAGGTACGAGATTAACCAAGGAGATGGTTTGATTTGGGATAATCGGTATGTAGAATGGTGTAGTGAAAATTCTACTCCCATCCCCTAAGGGACCATTCCTTCAAGGAATGGGTATTAATTAAGGTCGGGCACAATAACATAAGTGAGTCAGTAAAGAAGGCTCTACTGAAATTATGGCTTATTGATTGTGTCGAAGGAGAACTAGGACCAGCCAAAGATCCTCGAGCAAGGAGTTTTGATGACTATAAGTGGGTGTTTGATTTAGAAATTAATCAATTAACCGATGAATATGAATTAGGGATAGGAAAGAAAGGACATATGCTCGAAGACATATGGAAGTATTGCAAGAAAATACAAGGGGATAACACAAACTAATGGCATGATCATGGGTTTGAAGAGGATGAAAGATGAGAAATCAGTTTAAACATAGAAGAGTATGATCCACCTAAGGTTCATGTAGAAACTTTTGAAGTAAAAAGATATTCGTTTGATAGTGGCTACAGTTTCATTTATGTTACCAAGGAAATAGAGGATACCTTACAATTAGGAAGAGAAAACAGATCAAGGTTCAAGAAGATGATCCGAAAAGAATTGGACACGCGAGGGAAGGCCCAAAGAAAGACGTAGAGCATCTTGTGACTAACTTAAAGACTCGTTAATAAACAAAAGTGCTTGTTGGGAGATAACCCATCTTTTATTAATGAATTTCATTTAATTTTATGCATTTAGTTGGTTTGTATGTTTCTTACTTAGTTTTGCAGGTTCTCACAGCAAGGAGATAGAATTCGAGATTTCATTGGCTCGTATTTATGTGGTAAAGATGTTGCTGCGTAACCACTTCAGTTACGCCGTAACGAGAGTAGCTACAGCGTAACCCTCTCCATGGTTACGCCGTAACTGGATCAAATCAAAATTTTAAATTTATTTTGCCACATGGTTACGACGTAACTTAATTCATGGTTATGCCGTAACTCCTTCTTGAAAACCTTAATTATTTTCAAAACTTTTACAAAACCGTGTATAATTAAATGAACTTTATGGGTACATTCCCTGGAAACCCTCACGAGACTTTACTCGTCCACTTAGGCCACCAAGTTGTTTAAAAGGCTTGTTACATTCGCTAAATGCAACCGTGATTCCTACGAAAGTGAGTTAGGACTTCCTGCATATTTTATTTTTGAACATTTAATGCATGTAGTTTGTTTAGTGATTTCAAGGGATTAAGAGTTTGCTCAGGATTTGCTTGTCAAGAGTTTACCTCTTGCCATTATCATTCAAAGTATAGAGCAATGCTCAGGGGAGTCTCTCGTTCTAATTCTACTCTTATTTTTGAATTTTCATTTACTTAAATGTACAATAAGGACATTTTATAAATCAAGTGGGGGATGGGAGTAGAATTACCAGTTGACCTATATTTGCCTTCGATTTTCTAGTTTTCTTTTGAAAAATTATGCCAATTTTAAAAATTTTGACATGTTTTTCTGACTAAACTAGAATAAATCTTTGTTGAGCGCACTATAACCCTTTATTCAAATTGGTGAGGTTAAGCCTAATAATTCCGTTTTCATCTATTATACAAAAATCCACCAAAATATGAGTGTGCTGGTAGTATTGTAGACTTTAGAACTTGGCATGTATATTATTTCGAGACCTAATTAATTAGTAGGAATAGACTGTTCAAAAAGGCAACATTTAGGAATTAACCTAAAAACAACCCATATGTGTAATGTTGTGTGTGTTTATCGACTTATTACACTGACTTGTCAACCTTCTGTGTTAAAACCCCTTGTTGCAATCATTTTTAATGCAAGATACCCGTAGATCACCCTGTTGAACCAATCTTTGTTTTAACTCAATATGTTAAATGTATCATTTTACCATTTCGCCTTAGCCAACCCTGTAGTCTATATTTTTTTGTGTTGAAATCTATGGCTACTTAAGTCCATTGTCCGGGGGAATGGGTTCAGAAATTTTGCGCATTCGTGGAAGACCTATCACTCTTTATCTATGAAGACCTCCATGTATCATCACTTTCCATATTGTTCATCTCAAGTGGGGGATATGTATATTGTTTCTTATAAAAAAAGTGTTAGTGTAAAGTTCTGTAGCATATTGATGTTGGTTACGTGTTATAAAACCAAGAAGTTGTTCGAGATATGAAGATAGTGCACCTATAAGCCATCTGTATGATTTTGAAAGTTGGGCTAGTATGATCTGCTTCATCATTTCAAAGAAGGACCTCATCATTACATCCAATACTAGCCTATTATTTTGATCAGATTTCCATACTCGGATACTTAGACTCATAGATGGACGGTAGCCGGTTATGAAAACCTTAGATTATTTAGACTATTTGTTTTTTGTTAATTTTATTTAACACTAATTAAATGTGTATCCCATGTCTTATCCTACCCTTCGTAACAATTCTGACCTTTAGCCTGCTCGAGTTAAGTAGTTGAGCAATCACATATGTCTTGCTCATGGATTTGGGCGAGCATGTGTGGTTTTGTCACCTTTTCTGGATCGTTGGTATCAGAAATAGTCAATCACCTGTTTAAGCGTGTGTGTGTCACCCATATTGCCTTTAAGAGCTGTTTAGACCCTAATTCTAGCTGGTGCAAATTTTTGTATTTCCCAAGAAGACTGCTTAGTAACAATTACGTCGTAACCTGCCACGCAAGAAGACTGATGACTCATCCTAGTCACCGTTACGGCGTAACTAGGACGATACAGTTACGACGTTGATGACATCAAATAACGTCTATTTTATAGCATCATTTATCCCATGTAATTAACCCATTTTGTATAATTATTGCAAAGAATTGTTACTTAATCATTTATATTTGAGAATTGCAGTAATTATGGAGTACTTGGTGAATATTAGCAAAAAGCACGCATTCTGGAGCTTAAACGAAGATATTTTGAAGATTACTATTCTGATAACCAATACGCCGTATCCATCAAGGAAGATACAGCTTATCCGTGCCTGCACTCACCAAAGACCACAAAGACCACATGATCAATACGCCGTATCCAGAGAAGACCAATACGCCGTATTGAAGATATAGTATGTGAATATTCTGGAAGATATCAAACGTGGTACCTACTCCAAGAAACCCCAATACGTCGTATCCAATACATTAGATACGCCGTATCAACACCGACTCCAGTCCCTATAAATACAAAACTCAAAAACGAGTTTTAAGTGTGCTAAATCATATTCTCGATACCTAAACCACAAAAGTCGATTTTCAGAGGAGAAAAAGAGCAGAAGAGGTCTTGCAACGCATTCTAATCCATAGGAGACAACGTGTAATTTCTTATACTTTTGTAATTGTTTAGTTTTTGGTATCATTCGTTAACTCGGTTAGTTTACCTTGCCTAAGTCATTACTCTTGTATTAATTATGATGTTTGAAGGATAATACCTTCGGGTATTAGCCATTATTATGAAGATCTGAATGTTTGATTTTGTTTATATCTCGATTTCTTAATTTATCATTGTATGCTTGTTTATGTTTATCAATTTATACTTGTTTATGTGCTTTTGTATGCGACCTATCATTCAACTGGATCTAGTGATACGAACCAAGTAATCTAGATGCCGGGATAGCTCTCCATATAGTAATTTATACATCTAGAATCATATGATCACAAATATTGTCCTTCTAAATCCGTGTTAAGGATACACTTCTGGCTTAACTAGTTAATCGGATATTGCATTTGGTTTAGTGAATAAGTTGACTAGCAGGTGAACCTAGATAATTCAACAAATAACGTTCTGATTCCATTGGATAGTTGGACAGGTGGACTACTAGAGTATAAATTTCCATTAAGCAGTAAGTGGGTAAAGTCTCTATGAGCTAGGGTTTAACAAGATTACCATTGTTTTAATCCTTAAGATAGATTATAATCAGCAACTAAGGATGTTTTATGCGGATGCTTTAATTGTGACAGAATTAATGTGTCTAGGTCTTAGGATAAAGTCTCGCCTAAGTCTAAGAATGATATGCCACTTCGAGATAAGTAATCATTGCACTGAATAAATAAACCAACTTCTAATCGGATTAATGATGGCTAATACAGTTTTCTATTATAAGGCTTGACTGCTCTTTTATCTTCTGTTAATTTGCTTGCATGGGTTAAAGTGTCTTGAATTGATTATAGTCACCACCAAACCCGTGCCAGTCTCTCAAGCTAAAACCCCCATTTTACCTGTTAGAATTAGAATTAAAACTAACATAGGATTAGCAAAGGTTTGACTTAGATTAGAATTAACTTAAATTAGATAACCAAAATATTAATAAATTAAGAGATTTAACCTCGCTTCAAGTGTTCGACACCCTACTTACCACGAATCTACCACCGACCGGGTACACTGCCCGTTAAAGTGTTGTTTTTGGTTAAGTCGGCAAAATATAACTTTAAAACTTGAATCATAAAAATATACACCACACAACGACACATCAGGCGTAACCTATTTTAAGCCTATATTATGGAAGCACACATCAGCATGGTTACGCCGTAACCAACTACATTAGTTAAGGCGTAACCAAATCGAAATCTATAAATAAAGCCCTCATTCTACACATTCGACATCAACCCTTACACCACAGAACCAAGGGGCGGTACAAGCTTCCAGAGGTCAAAGAATTCCACCAGTATTCCAAGGGAGAAGTCACTTATCTTACTTTTTGTATTAATCATTCTTAAACACATCTTGTAAGAATTATGATGGTTCAATCCAAGATCTCTTTCATTGTTTCTTACCTTGTTATTGCTATGAGTGGCTAAGCACTTCTAGTGCTGGCCTAGTTATGAATTTACTGATGTTATGATTGTTTCTCATTTATTTATCGTTTGAATTAGATATCCTTATTGTCTGTCATTAATCCCTAAGTTTTGGTAGTATTGAGGGTGGTTTAGATCCTGTTTGTCTTCTTATTAGGCTGACATGTTGAACTTAAGATCAGTAGGGTACTAGGATAAGTTGGTATCTATCCCTAGTGTAGGAATTTATCAGATTACCACCTTTATCACATTAATTACTTAAAAAGCTCAGGAACTCTTTCTAAGGGGGTTTATAATCTATCTAGGTTATAGACAGGTCTTTAGGATAGTTATGGTTTAATCACTACAACTTAGATGCCCTACCTTCGTGACTTTTAGGGAATTGGGATCGCAGGAAGTATATGACAGACTTAAAATGCCAATTCGGGTCTGTTGATATTAGAACCACTAATAAAACGATATCTAAACATTGCACTAGGAAACATATCATCACATTAGTAATGAAATAACTAGGTTAGTACGCCTTTCTCCCTGACTGTTCTCAAATCATTTTACTTATCATAGTTATTTTCCTGTCAAGATTTCAAATCAATTCAAAACCATATTTAAACCTGTGAAACATTTCAAATTAAAAGTAATACAACTTAGCTCTTAGGATGACCTCAGATTTACCAAGTTGTGCACTACATACGACCGGGTTCTCTGCCTGTTAGTGGGTGTAGACATCGGTAGATGAGTTTTATAAATTTAGAACTTGCAAATTTAATTTAACATTTAATACTCATCATACCTAAACACGACAAGCACATTAAGTTTTTGGCGCCATTGCCGAAGAGTGAAATTGTTTAAATCTTGTTTATTAGTGTTTTAGTTTAGATTTACTATTTTTAGGTTAGTTTAGTTAGTTTGCATATTGTGTGTTTATGTGTTTGTATACTTTTATGCATTTAGTTTAGTTTTTATCAGTTTATTACTTTTTGTTTCTAGTCATGTTGTTGCGGGAAATGGATAATCCAGGTACCACTATGGAAGAATATGTTCAGTTTGAAACTGAAAATGCTATTAGAAACGGTCAAGTTTACAACTGAGAAACTGCTAAGTATGGTAAGATCAGTTGGTGTCTTGACGCTGCAGACACCAACATCCTAAAATTTTTGAAACAAAATTCCCATCTATAGTTTATGATGATGGTTTAAAATTAGAGTCTGATTTTTATTCTAAAATGGAACTAAATTCTAAGCTTATCAATGATATCAACCTGGAAAATGAAACACCATCGCTCGAATTTGATATTAAATCAGAAAGTAAAGCTCAAACGAAACAATTTAAAAAAAATGAAAAATGCAACATCGTAAACGTTGATGAAGATATGTTTAAATATAAAAATTCTTCTGATGATGAATTGCAATTAAGAAAGGACAATGATAATGATAAAATAAGTATAAAACAATTCTTGGAGGATATTTCTGTTAAAACACTGCGTAATACCATTAATACTGATTTGGATGTGTCAAACAGACTTCATGAAATAAATGATAAGACTGTTGATATGTTTTTCGTAATTGAAACTTTTATAAATAAGTTATGCGCTAATACCATGGTTTGGGGTTACCCTAATAAAGGGATGCTATTAAATTTTGTCAAAAATTTATATATAGCATTCGATATCCCCTTTGATCCTAAATTATTTTATAAGGATAAAGTATATACCGGTACTATCCAAGTCTGCAAATTTATGTTGCAGATGCCTATGTATGTCACCTAATAATACACTTAAATTGATCTCCCAGTGATGAATACTGCGTATCGGTGGTTGATCAATACACCGTATCAGAAATTTCTAATAAAATTTTGACTATGTCGGTTCTTGAATCGATACGGCGTATTCAGTAAAGTCTATGAATACCCATTAATACATCGAATGCATGCATGTTTAAGTTTTACAAAAGTAATTCACAACATCTAAATAAATATTGTAGATATCCTTAGTTAAATTTCGTTGATTTGCTTATTCCCAATCTTTGGACAAGGTACGATTGATTTCTTTGATCTTTACTTTATAGCGAATTTTCCTTTGATATTTTCTTATCCCCAAACTAGGGTTTAGAGTTCACGCGATTATTAGATTTTTGTTTGTTTTGATCGAAATTTGTAAGCAATTTGATGTGATTATCCCCCATGAATGTTGCCACTAAAGTAGGCATAATTTTTTTAAAATTAAAGCTGGTAGAATTGGGTAATATCTGTCCGATTTGTATCAGTTGCAGAAATACGACGTATTCACTTATCAATATGACGTATTATGTTTATTTAATCTATACGGCATATCTAATTCCATGGATACGGCGTATCAACTATCTGATACAGCAGTGTGTTAATCTCTCGTATTCAGATTTGAAGTTTAATTTTCTTTCTTATGAACTTGTCCTATTAACGGTCTCTTGATACTTTTTCAGTAGGCTAGAATGGAGAAAGTCACTAACTGTGAGATTTCGTAAAATTCAGGTAAATAATGTAATCTTATTTTATTCTTATTTTACCTTTACGTAAAAAATGTATTTTTACCGTTACCCGATTCAGTAAATCCTACATCTTGTTAAATCTTAAGCTGCCTTTTAGCCTACTTCTCGTCTTCGTATTTGTTATAGTTCAAATATTTCTATATTTCACAGCGAGTCTTTTATAAAATTTATTTTTAGTAAAATTTATTCTCTTTCAAATCCTGGTCGAACCTTGCTAAAAACCTGTTTCGAACTTAAACCTTATCTTTTATTTTACACTTACCATTTTATTTATATATACAAGTAATAATACTTAGCAATTTTACAACAAATAATATAAAACAAAAAAATACTCCCTTAATTGTTTAAAGCTCCTACAAAACTAAAAACCAAACACCCTCTTATTTTAATCCAACCTAAAAAAAATTATACTGTTACATACACTTAAATAATTAATAAAAAAACCATAAAATGGCCGGTCCAAACACTCCATCCTAAAATGCATCGACATATAATTGTTTTTTTCCCTCATCCTCTCTTCCTATGTCACGACACCATACCACCACCATCACCATCTCCACAAAATTTTCTTGGTTATTTTCTACCTTACAGCATCATCCTTGAGGTCTTTGCAAAGTTTGATTGATTTTGGAGAAGATTTAGAGGTGTTTTTAGGGCTTTTCTTGAAGTTTTTGATTGGGGTTTTATTCTACGAAGTGGGTTGGTATTTAGAAGGTTGTGAAGAAAGATTTGTGTTTGTTTTGGGTGTCTCCTTGGTTCGAAATCAGCCCAAGAAAAAGGGGTGTTTGTGTTTTGATTTGCTTGTTTTAATCATCTCCTAGTAAGTTTATCCCTTTACTTTTGAAATTTCTTTTGATTTTGGTCCATGCAAATTTATGTTTGATTCTGGAAATTATTGATGTTTTGTGTGTATTAATGTGTTAATCAACCAAGTGTGGCATTGTATAGGGTATTTGTGGATTTGGAATGAGGTTTGGATTGATTTTGATGAAGTTTTAGGAGTTGATTTTAGACCAGCAGGTTGTAGCATTAATTTCAAATTATTTTTGGTCTTAGCATACCTAGGAGTTTTCATATATTGATATGCCTAGTCTTTATGTACATATGGCAAGTTGGATGGGGCCGTAACTCATCCGGATGACCAAGATATGATAGAATTAGTTAAACTAATTTTATCGAGCACTTAGGAAATTTAGTGCAGATAGTTTGACACATTATGGAAAATCTTTGTAATAAAGACTACTATATCTTTAAATAAATGGATAGATTATAATCTCAGGTCCGTATGGTGAATTGGATGGAGTCGTATCTCCTCCAGATGAATGAGATACGTCTAAATTAGCGATCTAGTCTTAAAAACGGACCCATAATTTACTAGGCAGATTGTTTGACCTAAGATGGATAATTGTTGAACTAGAGACTACTAGGTTTTTATATGGGGAAAGGGTACAACATTTGAGTACCATGTGGTTAATTGGGTGGAATTTTATCTCCTCCGGATGAGGGAGTTACGGCTGATTTACCAAAACTAGTCAAATATGAGGTACTGTTAGACATAAGGGTATAACTTTAGAATTTTGCACTAATTTTTTAAAATAAAAATGAGCTACCTGTAGAGGACATATAGTTCTATCATCTCCCGCTGACCTCACGTCAATAGCATTTTTAGATTTCATTTTATGTCCATTTTGGTGAAGCGGTTAATTTCATAAATAAATTTGCACATGTATTGAAGGGTAAAATGGTAATTTCACTTAGCATCTGGAATTTTTGGGTAGTGGGGGCCCACATTTTTGGAAAATATATTCATAGGGATTCCTGTATGCAAAAACCTCGTGCTTATATCTATTACGGATCTTGACTTATGCGCGTGTTAAGTTGGGTAAATTTCAGAATTTTAGGTAAATAAAGACTTTTGTTAGACGTAAAACTTATATGGACACTTTGGAAGTTTTGTTTATGAAGTAAACTTAAGTATATCCTAAAAGTCATATAAATTCAGATTTAGACTTGTGTTTTGAGTATGTTTGACCTATACATTTAGGACGCAATGCCATACTTAATCAGATTAAAAAATCGCTTTATAAAATTCTTCTTTTATTTCATTCTCTTTCTTGTGAGTACTAGTTGTTTATTTTTCTAAGTTGGGCCATTTATTTTAGGTCTCACTTAGGGGGTTTGATTTACTTCAGCTACTATATTGTCGATTTTGCCGTTTCGCACAAGGTGAGTTCATAGCCCCTTTTCTATTTACTTGTTTTACAAACTCTACGGGGTGAGATTACATGCTTGTTTTACTTTGGACACAAGTGCTTTTCAAATTGTATGCTATCCAGATTATTGCTTGAATATTATTACCTAAGTTACCACTATGCCACTTAAGTCCCCATTTCTAATCATGAACCGTTAATTACTAATGTAGTAAGCGTGAGTGTTATGGGTAGATCTATCAGGACTGACAATCCCCACCTAGAATTTCTGGTCACAAGTTGGCCATAGTGCATTTAACATTTTGAGGAACTTGTAGGCTGTTTTAGCAGACACCCTATAATTTGTTTTGGGGCACTAACAGTTGAGGTTTCGGGGTCATGAGCTTAGTAAAATAATATATGTTTTACATTTAGACTTGGTGAATTTGTTTCTCTTATCTACACTATTAAATCTTGTGATCCACTAAACTGTTTGATTACAATAACATTTCTCGATTTACTTAATCACTGTTTTATGATTAAAACCTATGAATTCACTCAACAATTTTTGTTGACTTTTTAGCATGTTTTATCTCAGATTTTCAGGTATTTGGCTCAGAGGGAAGCCGCGCGGATATGTATTTAGGAGACTCTTCATTTTATACATTGATAAAAAATTCTTTTGAAAATAATGTGTTGTAAAGAATTTCTATTATTAAATTCGATGAAAATTTTATCTAAACATTTTGTCATGTCTAAACACTTGTGTTATTTTGAAACTGTTGGGACCTGTTTACAAACTTTGATGTTTTTACTGTATCGAATGTGAAATATTTTGAAATATATTTTAAAACGTCTCATTTCGAGGTCGTTTTCCGTGACTTGTACTTTAAGCTTTGAAGTCGCACCCCAATGTTGCCTTTCCGCCGTTGTCTGATTTTGGGGGTGTGATACTAACAATGAATACAAGGGAGAATTCGATACACTCGACTTATCCATGAATGACTTTAATTTCTTCAAATGTGACACGCCTTTTGAGAAGGGATTTGATGAATTTTGCCAAAGATGGTGGATGAAGATAGAGAAGAAAGAGTTAAGTGATAGTGGCTGGAGCAATTACGTGCCCAATGATGAATGGAAACGTTTGGAGGTTGAGAAAAATGATTCAAACCAAGCTAATCAAGAATGTATGGGTGAATATGGGCCAATGATTTATGAAAATGATTTCGAATATATGTGTGACTACTTGCTTTCCAAAGATGCACCTTTTACTATCAACAACGATGAAGGGAGATTAGAAGAAACGAGGTACAAGCCACTTAGAACGCCACATGTTACTAGATACGTTATACATTAGTTGCATAAACCGCACACATAACCCTTATTTCCATATTGTGAGGATTTAGCCTATTCTATTTCCCAATTTTTACCTAAATTCCACAAAAATATAAGTGTGCCGGTGACTGTAGTAAACTTTAGAACTTGGCTTGGTATACTATTTGAGACCACCATAATAAGTACTATTTTATATAGATGGAGTGACCTTTTTAAATTGGTAAATTTCTAGGATTACACTAAAAAACCTATACATATTGTGATATTAACTAAACACTGAATAGTTAATCCCCGTATAAACCCTTTTTGTTATCCCATGTATTTAATCCATTACACAACACTAATCTTTACCAAATTGCTAGAAAATAAGAAGAAATCTAGAGAGAGAAAGTAGAGAGAGAAACAAGAAAGGAAGGTTAGATTAGAGAGAATTTGGAGAGTTACAAGTGAATGAAAATTGTAACCAACACCCTTCACCAAGTGTGGTGAAGGGGTATTTATACCCAAGGCACTTGGGCTTTCTAAAATGGGCCGGGCTTGGCATAACTTGGGCTTTGAGCCCAAAACACGGACAATATTAGATTACAATCCAAGCCCGTTGAACCCGACTAGCCTATTACAATACAAGACCTAGTTTGACTTTCTTAGACCGATAACATTCTTGTTTGACTTAATATAATTAAGGCTAACAATCGTTCCACAATAAACAAAAGAACAACGGATATATGTCATGTTCGATTGTACACTTATGGTGGTCTTTGTTTGGGACACCGTTAGGGCAGGAATACTTTGGACAGGATGTAACATGCCCTATAAATTATTAACTTCAGTGTCATGAGCTTAGTGCAACATAAATACTTTTTATGTGATACTGTTATCTGTTATAGTAGGACGCATACTTTCTGAAATCGTGTGGTCCACTCTTGTAATAAACTAAACCTTATGAAATTCACCAACACTATGTGACGTATTAAAACATGTGTATTCTCAGGTGCTTAAGCGTTGATTGATTCTTGATGCTAATGTGGAGCCTATGTGCTATGTGACTTTCGCCAATTTCAATATTTACTATTATTTTACCGTTGTCATTATCCAAAACTTTGTTATGCATCCACTACTTTTAAACTTAATATTATGGATTTAAAACTTTAAATTTAATTTATCTACTGCAACAAATAGTTTAAACTTTTTCAAACGTCCATGATTAGTGGTCGTATCTTTATTTGCTTGTGAACGATTGTTATGACGTCACCCTCCGGACACGTATTCGTCCAGGCCCGTTTGGGGGTGTTGACAATTGGTAAACCAGAGTGCAAGTTTATAAAAGAGAACCAAGGTATTATACTCGTCCGGTCTATAACCAGTATGTGATCCTATGTGCCTCTATTTGTGCTTACTTGTTGTCTATCCTTGCTGCATACATATATATGAGATTACTATATATACGTAAGAGTATTACATATTGCCATATTTACCTTGCCATTCATTTTAGCATTTCTTTATGCCTTGCATGGTTTCATATAAAGGAGATTTATATAAACCTTTGCTTGTGCAGATTATGCACTTTCAGCTATCATAATTCTTCTGATTCAATGATGAGAGTGTAGGATCACAGCCCTACTCGTTTTATTCTTTTGGTGATATTCCTACTGTTATTCCTTCTACTTCTATGGTTGCTCTAGAGACTTCTACTATTGCTCTGATCTTTCGCATGCCGCTCCATATGGTTTAGACGAACTCTTTCGCTTCACCCAATGTATTGTGTGGCTTGGTTCCTTATACGGGTTCCGATCTGATTCACCAAATAGTATAACTTAAAAAAAAATAAAAAAAAAAAATAAAAATGCACCAACACATTTCCCAGCTACCAGCTATTTCACCATTCATATGCACCGATTCTTCTGAGGCTCCTGATTCTTCTGATGGACCACCATCGCAGGACCCTTATGTTGCTACCGTTGCTCGTTGGAGGAGCAGGGTAACAGCACGTCCATCATCATCACATGAGTTTCCTATTGCTCCTGTTACTGCCCCTGCCCGAGATTCTCGACGGTCAGCGACTCATAACCGACCCGGAGGAGGCTATTCCCTTTTGGTCGAACCTATACCGCACCCAATCTTAACGGGCCGCGTAAGTTATTGACTGCAAGGAAGAGAGTTGGACCTTTACCATCTCGCAAATTAGCATCGAGGCATGCACCACCTCGTTCTCCAGATCATCACTCATCTTCTTCCAGCTCATCTTCGGATTCTTCGCCAGTTCAGTTCTTAGGTTTGTATGCGCCAATCAGCTCATCCGGGATCTACGACTAGAGATGGTAACCACCCAATTGTGTTACCCTCCAGGAGAGCACCACTACGTAGTGTGCATTTCGTCATGGTGTCTGCTTCCACTATCTACTTTGTATCCACCAACTACATCTGAGTCATCATCAAGAGATTCATCAGAGGGACCCATGCATTCATCTCCACATTCTGCTAGGCCATCTCGTAAGAGATGTAGATCCCTGGTTGATTCAGCACCATTATCCATGCCAGTTACGGGATCCTTAGCTCCTACTCGTGCTGATCTCTCACCACTTCGTAAGAGGTTTAGAGATTCATATTCATCGGAGGCTAGCATAGAGGAGGATGCCGAGGTTGGTCTTACAGGGACTGGGGTTGATCTGGAGTTAGGTATTGGTGATGGGGATGGGGTTGGAGATCATGTTGGGATTGACCATAAGGATGCCAGGGTTGACACAGAGGAGTATGAGGCAGACGCCAGCACTGGGGATATGGCTGAGGTAGGTATCGACCCTATGACTGCACCGTTAGTTGAGGAGGAGATTGTAGAGCCAGCTAGGGAGGATTCTCCTGACACACCTGGCACTGGGGATGACATTGTTAGGTCAGTCGAGGATACACCGGTTGACTTGAGTGATGTTGTGCATGACTTTTACCATCATATGTCTGAGATTCGTGTTGATAGGATTGTTGGGATCAAGACTGCTCAGAGACGGTTGGAGGCCGATCAGTTGATAGCTAGTGGAGACAGAGCTAGGATGGCTGAGATGATCTACAACTTGAGGTTGGAGAACCTCAAGGTTCGTGCTATGTTGGATATTGAGAGGGATCGTGTGAGTAGCCTTCGTCTTCATATGTCCCTTTCACAGGAGGAGTTTCGTCAGATTCGTAGGGATCATGATGATGCTCGAGGGAGACTTAGGAGGTTGGAGTCATATCTTGGGAGGCGTTTCGGCTTTCGTCCATAGTCTAGTTGCACCCTGATCATGTAGGACATTAGGCCAATGGTTAGGTCTAGGTATTAGCAGTAAATAATTGTGGATCATGAACCTATTTTGGATTTGGGTTGTAATCGAATTATGCTTTTATTTATGAAATGAAAAGCTTGTTTTGGATTCTTCGGCATTTAATTATCTATATTGTTATTTTATTTTTCTTGGCAAAAAGTGATTACAATACATTTTTTTTCCTTTCATAGCATGTAGTTAAATTATCATTACTGATGCTTGTATACTCGTTTCAAATAGTCTCACTATTGAGTTTGTGTATTGTGAGTTAGAACATGACAAAAACACTCATTCTGGAATGACCCACGCCTGCTTATGAAGAAATGATCGATCAACGTGTGAACGCAGCTCTGGAAGCTCATCAAGTTAACCAAAATCTTGAACTTGGGAACAACCATGGAAATGAAAATGGAAACGGGAATGGTAATGGAAATGAAAATGGAAATGGTAATGGAAATGGTAATGGTAATGACGATGGAAATGGTAATGGAAATGGTAATGGAAATGGAAACAATGGAGGTGGCAACGGTGACAGAAATGAGAACCACAATGGGAATGGAAGAGGCGATAGGTTGGTTGCTCGTGAATGTACTTACCAGGATTTCATGAAGTGTCAACCAACAAGTTTTAAAGGAAACCGAAGGAGTGGTTGGTATGATAAGGTGGGTGAGAAGATGGAGACTGTGTTTCACATCAGAACTGTCCAGCGAAATATCAGTGAATTATCAAACTTGTACTTACTCGACAGGTGCACTAACCTGGTGGAAACTCACACACGAGGAACCATGGAACTGATGCTGCATACGCTTTGTCATGGAGAGAGCTGACTGAAACTGATGGAGAAGTGTATTGCCCTAGAATGAGATCCAAAAAGATGGAAACCCGAGTTGTGGAATTGTCGGTGAAAAACAATGACATCGCAAGTTACACTCAGAGGTTCAGGATCACATGATGTGCACCAAATGGTTCCGAGGAGAAGGATCGGGTGGAGAAATTCATTTGAGGTCTTTGATAATCCAAGGAAATGTGATTGTTTTTTTTTTGTTGGGGCTGAGAAAACCTACAAGACTACAAGATGCTGTTCGAATTGCAAAACTTGATGGATTAAAAGTTGAAGGGTTATGCTGCTGAGAAATTGCACGAAGAACAAGAGAAGATTGGACAACAACTATGGAATGCAATCCGTGGGCACAACCACCCCACATAGAAAGAATTACTGGGGGACAAGAATGTTGCTAGAGCCTATTGTGGCTTGGTAAAATGAGGAGAAGAAATACGAAGGTACCTTGCCACTCTGCAACAAGTGTAAGTTTCATCATGAAGGCCCTTGCACTGTAATGATTGTGGAAGTGCAACAAGGGTTGACTTTGCCTAGAAAAATGAGGGTTACAATCCACAACACCACCACACCGAGAGCCAAATAGTGAATCAGAGGGTTGTGACTTGCTTTGAGTGTGGAGCACAAGGACATTACCGGAATGATTGCCCTAAGATCAAGAACCAAAACCGTGGAAACAAAGCAAGTGTTCCTGATGCAAGAGGCAGAGCATATGCACTAGGAGGAGGTGACGTCAACCCAGGTTCCAACACTGTCACGGGTACGTTCCTTCTCAACGATCATCATGCTGATAAGTTATTTGATTCGGCGCGATAGAAAGTTTCGTATCAAATTACTGTTTGTGCATTGCTAGACATACAACCCTATGCCTTAGACTTTAGTTACGCTGTCGAACTAGCGGGGGGGGGGGCCATGGAAGGAAGGACTTCAGAAACAAACACTGTGTTTATGGGCTGTAATTAGGATTGTTAGGAATCATTTAATATCGACTTGATGCTAATAGAGTTGGGTAGTTTCGACGTTATCATCGGCATGGATTGGTTAGCAAGGAATCATGCAGTGATTGTCTGTGACGAGAAGATAGTACGTATTCCTTATGGAAATGAAATTCTGATCGTTCAAGGAGACAAAGGTGCCAAGGAGAAGAGATCAAAGTTGAGCATTATATCATGTGAAAAGGCCCAGAAGTATATAGAGAGAGGTTGTCAACTATTTCTGGCACAGGTTACGGTGAAGGAAGACAAAGACAAGTCGGAGGAGAAGCAACTTGAAGACGTGCCGACTATACGGATTTTCAGAAGTTTTTCAGAAGGACTTACTGGACTACCTCACACGACCAGTCGAATTCCAATTGACTTAGTCCAGGTGCTGCACTGTAGCACGTGCCCCATCTAGGTTAGCACCGTCGGGATGGAAGACACTGTCTACTCAAATAAGTACTATAGACAAGGGTTTTATAAGGCCAATTTCCTCAACCTGGGGAGTCCGGTTTTGTTGTTTGTCAAAAGAAGACGGCTCTTTCCGATGTGTTTGACTACCGTAAACTTAACAAGCTTACCGTGAAAAATCGATACCCACTTCCGAGAATCGACGACTTGTTTGATCAATTGCAAGGGTCAAGTGTGTACTCAAAGATCGACTTGAGGTCTGGTTACCACCAACTCAGAGTTCGTGACGAGGATATCCCAAAGACGGCATTTAGAACTCGCTATGGTCATTACGAGTTCCAAGTGATGCCATTCGGGTTGACTAACGCGCCGGCAGTGTTCATGGATTTGATGAACAGGGTATGCAGACCATACCTAGATAAATTTGTGATCGTGTTCATTGATGACATCTTAATCTACTCTAAGACCAAGGAAGAACATGATGTACATCTTAGACTAATTTTGGAGTTGCTAAGAAGGATGAATTGTTCGCCAAGTTCTCAAAGGTGTGGGACTGTTTTGGCTATCAAGTTACATTTTCTTGGACACTGATTGATAGCGAGGCATTCACGTTGATCTAGCGAAGATTTGAGTCAATCAAGGATTGGGGAATCACCCAAAAACTCGACAATATCCGCAATTTCTAGGTCTTGCCGGTTACTACCGACGATTTATCGAAGGATTTTCCAAGATTTCCAAGCCTATGACAAAGCTGACTCAGAAAAGTGTAAAGTTTCAATTGGGGTGAAACAGGCAGCAAAACTGCTTTCCAGACATTGAAACAAAAGTTGTGTAGTGCACCGATTTTGGCATTGCCCGAAGGAAGTGAAAACTTCGTAGTATATTGTGATGCTTCTCATAAGGGATTAGGCGCAGTGTTGATGCAGAAAGAGAAAGTTATAGCTTATGCTTCCCGCCAGCTGAAAATCCATGAGAAGAACTACACGACACATGATTTGGAATTGGGAGCTGTGGTGTTCGCTCTCAAGATGTGGAGACATTACCTTTACGGCACGAAGTGCGTTGTGTACACTGATAATAGAGTTCTGCAACATATTCTTGATAAAAAAGAGTTGAATATGAGACAACGTAGGTGGTTAGAACTGTTAAGTGACTATGACTGCGAGTTACGCTACCACCCGGGAAAGGCGAATGTGGTGGCTGATGCGTTGAGCCGAAAGAATAGACCTAAGCCACTGCGAGTTCGAGCCTTGGTTATGACAATCGGTTTGAATCTCCCTGCGCGGATCTTGAATGCTCAGGTTGAGGCGAGAAAAGAAGAGAATTACAGGACAGAAGATTTGCTTGGCATGATTAAGAAGCTGGATCCACGTGCAGATGGAACGATGTGTTTGAAGAATAGGAAAGCTGGATTACCCATGTTTTGTGACTTGAGGTTTGATTATGCACGAGTCGCATAAGTCAAAGTATTCGATCCATCCTGGATCAGACAAAATGTACCAGGATTTGAAAAAACTATACTGGTGGCCCAACATGAAAGCAGAAATTGCCACATATGTAAGTAAGTGTATGACTTGCGCGAAGGTTAAAGCAGAATACCAGAAACTGTCTGGCCTATTGGTACAACCAAAAATCCCTGAGTGGAAATGGGAAAACATAACTATGGACTTCGTGACAAAGTTACCAAAAACGGCAAGTGGGCAAGATATGATTTGGGTTATAGTCGATCGACTACTAAATCTGCTCAATTTTTCCTTTATGCCAAACAAGGAGAATGTGCTACATGGAGAAAATCTGACCAGCAATACTTGAAGAAGTGGTGTCGAGATATGGAGTGCCTGTTTCGATCATCTCTGATCGCGATGGTAGGTTCGTGTCCCAATTCTGGCAATCTCTTCAAGAAGCTTTTGGAACTCAGTTAGATATGAGTACGGTATATTCACCCCAAAACAGTATGGTCAAGGTGAGAGGTCTACGATAAATCATTGGAAGACATGCTCCGCGCATGTGTGATTATTTATTTTGTTACACCTTTATACCTTAGCCTACCCTGTAGATTAAGTCCCTAATCGGTTGCTAGTTTCTTTTGTGTAAAAGTATGTATTTCCTGCGTTCATGTGCGTATTTTCTATCTTTGGTTAGGTCGGAAAATTGCACAATGCAATGGGAATGTTAAAGTAGTGTATTTTTATTTTTCGTGTGTTTACTACTTTCACAATTATGATCGGATATTAATTATTCAGATTTATCATATTGGTGAAGTGGTGAAATTTTACACCAAATTTTGTATTCTTGTTATGTTTTAAAAAAATAAGAAAAAAATCAAACAAACAAAAAAATGTAAGAGAGAAAAAGAGGAGAGGTTTGTGAGATAATCAGTTCACCTAAACGTAACCGATTTATTATTTATGTGATCGATTATTCGTTGGTACATGCTATAAACCAACAATGTAAAGTTTTGTTGTATATTATTTAGAGTTATTATGTAATATAAACCAACTATTTATTTTTTATATCAAGTAATAGATATCGCCATTATTGTTGTATATTATATTATGGATGATTGGAAGTTGGCTATTACGGAAACGCCAACAAAGGTTTCTTTTTATTAATATATGATCAAGACATCTACGAGTCTAATTCATGTCTACCAATGCGTGAGTTTCTAGTGTTAAAGCGTGAGTTAGTCTATGATTTATGTCTTTTTCATGGGTATGGTCGAGAAAGTAGCTAGCAACATTGTTTCTTATTTGTTTGGACTTAATCTATTTGTTTTGTTCTTTTATTTTACACTAATTATATATGTTTCCCATGCTAATCCCCAACCTTTGGTTTTGCTCGAATGAGGGAGTGAGCAATCACATATGTCTCATTCATGGATTTGAATGTGTATATGTGGTTTTGTCGCCCTTTTTGGTGTATTACTATTAGTAAAGGATTAATTATTCCCTACCCTATATCATTCTTCATCTTCACCTTTGGTTTGCTCGAATGAGGGAGTGAGCAATCACATGTGTCTCATTAATGCATTGACTGTGTATGTGTGGTTTTGTTGCTCTTGTTGGTGTAGTACTGTTGGTAAATATTACTTGGTCCTATTCTTTAGCTTATTCGAGTTAGGAAGTGAGCAATCACAAGTGTCGCGGTCATGAATTTGGGCGTGCATTTGTGGTTTTGTCTCCCTTTATGAAATATTGGTATCGATATCGATTAAAAAGAATGATAAAACCCTTGAACCTTATCATTTAACCCAATTTAACTTTTTATACTTGTTACTCCTTAGCTTTAGTGGTGGAGATGTGTATCTTTGCCAAGCTTATGATAGAATACTTATCATGGTTGAGCAATTGAGTGAATTACTAAATATTACCACATAGATTAGTTGAGTGATTTGAATGTTTTGATTTCCTAATTCGTGAGGTGTTAGGTTATGTGTTAGTGATTAAACAAAAAATGCTTAAAGAAAAAAATCCTAGACTTTGGTTTGGGATACATTTTCAAAAGATATTTCTAAAGTCTACTTGAGAACAAGTAAGATTCAAGTGGGGGGTATTTGATGACATCAAATATGGTCACATTATTTGTATCATTTATCCCATCTATATTGCTTGTTTTACATTATTTTATATGAGATTTAATACTTAATCATTTATATTTGTGAATCTCAGTTATTATCAAGCAATTGGCTAAATATGAAGAAAATCACGTGTTTTGGAGCATAAACGAAGAATTCAAGAAAGTCTACTAATTCTGACAATCAATACGTCATATCATTCTAGACACACACGCCGTATCCCAAGACTTAGACAAATTCAAGACCATTGCCTGACTTTGAAGAATACGCCGTATCCACTTCATCAGATACGTCATATATGATACCTTCGTCAAGACTCAGAGCAACGATTCCAAGCAATACACTGTATTTGGAAGACCCTATATGCCATATAGGGAAGCGATCATCAAATATTCCAGAATATTATAAGCGTGGAGCCTACTCCAAGTTACCTAATAAGTCGTATCTAACCTTTCGAATACGGCGTATCGACCTTTTTCCAGACTCTATAAATACAAAACCCTATATTCGAGTTTTATAAGATTTTAACAACCAAGTACGATATCAAACAAATTTAGGAGTAGAAGAAGGGAAGAAAGGAGCTTCAAGTCATAGGAAAACTCTTGTAATCTTAATACTACGCTATACACGTTTGGTTAATCGTATCGATGTCTTTACTTTAATCGTTCATATATGATAGCTAATACCTTTAGGTATTAGCCATGTTTATGATAATTTAATGTTTGGTTTGTCTATATCGATTGTTTACTATTTGCTGCATGTTGATTATGTTTATCACTTGATACTTGTTTATGTTTGATTATGTGGTTTATGATAATTTAATGTTAGGTTTGTCTATACTGATTGTTTACTATTCGTTGCATGTTGATGTTTATCACTTGATATTCGTTTATGTTTGACTATGTGTTTAATCTATCATTCAACTGGATCTAGTTATACGGACCAAGTAGACTAGAGTCTGGGATAGAACTACATACAGTTATATATGTGACTCTGGCTTGCTTTGGATCATGACAGACCGTAGAATACCATCATATATATAACGATTAAGCATAATTGGGTAAAGCCTCGATGAGCTAGGTTTCATTATTCACCAGTATTGTCTACTAGATAGATTATAATCGACGGATGTATGCATTACGAGAATTTAGGTTAATTGTGACAGGATTAACATAATAAAGTTTAGGGAGAAGAACCACCTAAACTTAGGGAATGATATAACATCAACAAAGTAATACAATCATTGCACACATAGACAATTCATGCATTTTATTAGATTAAACTGGCTAATACGTTTTCCTTATATTTGTGCTAGACCTTTCTTTTATCGTTTTTTTATCTTCTTGTGTGTGTTAACTACCTCATTTAGCTTAGATTAAACCAAAACCTAGTGACAGTCTCTTAGACTGAAAACCCCCCTTTGTGTTAGTTTAGTTTAGATAGATCTAACTAGATTAATTAGGATTGATTAGATAACTAAAATACCAATAGATTTAAGAGTTAACGTTTGCTCTAAGTGATCGACAGCCTTGATTGTGTCGTTGTATGGTGTATATTTTTTTGATTCAAGTTTTAAATTCATATTTTGTCGACTAAACCAAAAACAACACTTTAACGGGTAGTGTACCCGATCGGTATTAGTTTCATGGTAAGTAGGGTGTCGAACACTTGAAGCAAGGTTAAATCTATCAATTTAATTAATATCTTGGTTATCTAATCTATGTTAATTCTATCTTACTCTAAACCTATGTCAGTCTAAATCCTAATTCTAACGGGAAAATGGTGTTTTTAGCCTGAGAGACTAGCACGGTTTGGTTGGTGACTACAATCAATCCAAGGTACTTTAACCCACGCGAGCTAATTAACAAAAGATAAAAGAGCGGTTGAGCCAAATATAAGAAAACTGTATTAACCATTATTAATCCGATTAGAAAGTTGGTTTGTTTATTAAGTGCAATGATTTCTTCTCTCGAGGCGGTATATCATTCTTAAGACTTAGGTGTTACATCATCCTAAGATCTAGACACATTAATTCTGTCACAATTAAAGCATCCGCATAAAACATCCTTATTTGCTGATTATAATCTATCTTAGGGATTAAGGCAATGGTGATCTTGTTAAACCCTAGCTCATATAGACTTTACCCACTTAGTGCTTAATGGTGATTTATACACTAGTAGTCCACTTGTCTAACTATCCAATGGAATCAGAATGTTATTTGTTGAATTATCTAGGTTCACCTTCTAGTCAACACGATCAATAAACCATTGGCAATATCCAATTAACTAGTTAAGCCTAAAGTGTATCCTAGACACAGATTTGGCAAGACAATATTTGTGATCCTATGGTTCTAGATGTATAAATCACTATATGGAGAGCTATCCCAGACTCTAAATTACTTGGTCCATATCACTAGATCTAGTTGAATGATAAGTCGCATACAAAAGCGCCTAAACAAGTATAAATTGATAAACATAAACAAGCATTCAACGATAAATCAAGAAATCGAGATAAACAAATACCAAACATTCAGATGTTCATAATAATGGCTAATAACCAAAGGTATTAGCCTTCAAACATCATTATAAATACAAAAGCAATTATTTAGCCAAGGTAAACTAACCGAGTTAACGAATGATACCAAAAACTGAATGATTACTAAAGTATATGGAATTACACGATGTCTCCTATGAAAATGATAACGTTGCTCGACCTTTTCTGCTCTTTTTCTCCTCTAAAAATTGACTTTTATGGTTTAGGTATCGAGAATATGATTTAGCACACTTAAAACGAGTTTTTGAGTTTTGTATTTATAGGGTCTGGAAGTCAGTTCGATACGGTGTATCCAAGGGATTGGATATGGCGTATTAGAGTTTCTTAGAGTAGGGACCATGTTTGATATTTTCCAGAATATTCACATACTATATCTGGAATATGGCGTATTGAGTTTCTCTAGATACAGTGTATTGGACTTCATTCCTTTGTGGTCTTTGATGATTGCAGGCACGGATACGCCGTATCTTCCTTAATGGATATGGCGTATTGGTAGTCAGAATAGTAAATCTTTAAAATATCTTCATTTAAGCTCCAGAATGCGCGCCTTTTGCTAATATTCACCAAGTACTCCATAATTACTGCAATTCTCAAATATAAATGATTAAGTAACAATTCTTTGCAATAACTATACAAAATAGGTTAATAACATGGGATAAATGATGCTATAAAATAAACGTTATTTGATGTCATCAAATATCCCCCCACTTGAATCCTACTTGTCCTCAAGTAGCCTTTAGAAGTTTATAAAAATGTATTCCTAAGGATATTTTCCGTTTTAAGCATTTATTTGATCTATTAAAATTACACAACCAAACATCTCACAAAAATAGGAAGATGAAAACACTCAAATCACTCAACTAATCTATGTGGTAACATGTAACCAATTCGCTCAATTGATCGGTCGTGACGAGTATTCTATCATAAGCTTGGCAAGGATACACATCTCCACCGCTAAAGCCAAGGAGTAACAAGTTTATAAAGGTAAATATGGGTTTTTTGTATGGAAAGGCTTAAGGTTGATTGTTGGGAATTATTGATTTGATGATAGAAAAGAACTTGCTTAAAAGGATAAAGAATGAAACAAAAGGATCAAAGTCGACAATATGGAATTCTACAAAAGATGGAGGATTCTAAAAGATTTGCTTAAAAGATAAAGATCAAAGATTAGGAAAGATTTAGTTTCCTAATACAATTAAGATTCCTTTGTAAGTCTTATGAACTCTCTATATATAAAGAGATCCATATGCATTGTTTTAGCGTATGATTGTGTGTGCACCCAAAACGTGTGTGTATCCTATAGGTGTGATGTAGACGTCTAGTGTGGTTTAGCTCTAAGATTAAAGGTTTATTTGATCATGTTATAGTTAGGTAACTGTTCTATACTGATCATATAGAATTAGGGCTTGTATGAATGTAAAACCTTGTGAAAATAGCATTGTTCTTTATTTTAAATTCTGTTGTGTATCTATATACTTTGTTATTTTTGATCCTAGTAAGCTTAAATGATCTTAACAAGTAATCTTCCCCTATTTGATGATGACAAAACAAACTATAAACTGATTCCAAGATGGTCATAGTAGCTTAATTTTTAGCAATCTTCATCTTCAAATCTTGATCTTCCATGAATGAAACAAACTTCCCCTTAAGTTAAGATTTCCTTTGAACTTGTTGATACTTCTTCAACACAGTGAAGTATTCAACATCTTGTTCCATACCATGCCACCACACATAATAAGTTGCAAATCATATCATATCATCTTTATAACATCTTCCCTTTTTTGTCATTATCCATTAGGGGACTGTAAACATATGCAACTTTGATCTTTACAACTACAAACCATATATCACACTTCTAATTTAAGCTTTCTAATGTCTCAAATTACCCTCCATAACACATAATAAGAATATGAATTCAAGCAGTAGAAACTTAAACTAGCAGTAGTAATAATGACTTAGCAGTAGTAAGAATCAAAACCTTCCCCTCAAGTGGTGCATGTAAGATATCCAAATGGTTAAATACTTTATCATATTCTTCCCCTGAAACCAATATATTAACCATCTCTTGAATCTCTTATTCTGTTAGCTCTTTGTAATGACTACTGATGGCGAAAACTCAATATTACAAACTTGATGCTGAAGTAGAATAACTTAAACTTGCGTCTTATGTCTTGTACTATCCACGTTGTTAGCCTTAATTATATTAAGTCAAACAAGAATGTTATCGGTCTTAGAAAGTCAAACTAGGTCTTGTATTGTAATAGGCTAGTCGGGTTTAACGGGCTTGGATTGTAATCTAATATTGTCCGTGTTTCAGGCTCAAAGCCCAAGTTAAACCAAGCCCGGCCCATTTAGAAGCCCATACGCCTCACTTAAGGCAAAAGGGTATAAATATCCCTTCACCACACTTGGTGAAGGGTGTTGGTTACATTTTCACTTCACTTGTAACTTTCCAATTCTCTCTAATCTAATCTTCTTTTCTTGTTTTCTCTCTCTACTTTCTCTCTCTAAGATTCCATCTTATTTTCTAGCATATTGGTAAAGATTATAGTTGTGTAATGGATTAAACTAGTGGGATAACATGTGGTATCACTCGCCAAGGGGTGTTTAGTGTTTGATTTGTGAAAAATTCGTGGGTTTTTGTTGGTTTTTTTTTGTTCGAAAAAAAAGAAAAAAGCAAGAAACAAAATTAACTTTGATCTTTGTTTCGTGGTTAAATGTGTTAAAGACTTGTACTTTTAGGCTTAGATCACTTCCTTGCATCATTACAAAGTGGTTTTAACATCATTTCATAGCTTACAAGAAAGTTTGAAGATTTTTTCTTGGCTGCGTTTTGCCTATCTGAAGGGGTGTTCGTCGTTGCGTTTTGATCAGAGTCATTACGTTTTGATTAGCTTCGTTGCATTTTGATAAGCTTCGTTGCGTTTTGGTCAAAACTCATTGCGTTTTGGTTCTTACGTCGTTGCGTTTTGATTTGAAGACGTTGCGTTTTGATTCAAGTCGTTGCGTTTTGATCAAGAATAGTGACTGTGTTTTGATTAAGAAAAGTGCCTGCGTTTTGATTAAAGATAGTTGCGTTTTAACTAAAGTCATTGCGTTTTGTCCATTGAAAACCCATGTTTTGAAACCCTAATTTCCTAAAAAAAAATTCGACCTTACCGCACATCAGGTGGTATTTGACCGAATTTGGGAATATATTAATCACAGTTTAATCAAAACATCACATCAAGACAAAACAAACTTCAAGGACTAATTACAAGGACTTTGGACTTTAATTCGGACTACAAGGACAATTACTCAACACAACAAACACAACCAATCAAACCAATAATCAACTTAATCATACTTGAAACGTCAATTAATTTTTCATTCACGGTTTCCTATTGATTTTGTAAAATCCCGCGAATGATACGATTCTTTTCTCGGTTTTAATTAAAGATTTGTAAATCCTGAGTTAATTATTTAAAACAACATCAATACTCCTTTCATAAACTTAAGATCCGATATCAATTACATAAACATCATTCATAATGGTCAATTCAAAATCCAATTTGCAAACTCAAACATCAAGTGTTCTTCAGAATGTCACAGTTTCTTCGTATTCAAATTCTAACATTCAAGAGAAGACACACCAATTAAGAAGTAGATGCAAGCACAGTCTTAAAGAAATCAAGTCTCTATTTAAGTTTCTCTCAAAAACCTTACAAGATTATAGCACGATGCCTATCTTCAAGAGAACATTCTCTCAAGACTTGGATTTACTAGAACAACATCTTACTGAAGATATACTTTCTAGGACTGACTGCAGAACTACTTTGACTGATCTCAGAACAAAGTTTGAAAATGCTTTCCATTCAAAATTCGAAGAGCGTATGCAGAATTATACAAGATATGATGCTCAATCATTTTACGATGCAATGATCTTTAACATGGATTCCCTCAGGAAAAAATACATGCTGAGTTAATTTTCATTCTAACAACGAACTCCACAATTGTTGAAACAAAAGAAGTTGATACAAACACAAAAAGATCATTCACATCCAATTCCAGCATTGAATGTTGATTCATTGAAAGTTGATTTTGTTGTCATACAAAACACTTGTTCTGAGACAGAAGACAGTAATTCAAAGACTGCATCCAACAAATTAGTAAAGGAATGCAGCTTGAATTCTAAAACAAAAGATGTGCATGCAATCAAATACAAGATGTCAAAGAAAAAGAAAGTTGATGGCATATTTTCGATCTCTTCATTCACCATTCAAGTTCTTTGATAAAGATGAACTTAAGGCACTCGCATCGAACATGGTTCAAACGGGCATTCATGTCACTCTTTTGATCAAGTTGTTGATACTTTTCACAAGTCAATGCTCCTTTAAAGTAGATCACTACAAAAGCATTTGACAAAGATAAATTTCAATGAAGATGGATCCATGGAGCCTTTTGGGTGGTATAACAACGAGTTCCAGAAGTTCATCAATTCAAAGTTTACATTAGATTATGACAGTCAAATGACAGACACGTACTTTGTTAAATACACTGGAATCGAGGTTCAACACTTCAGAGATACACTACTCCAACACCTGGGTAATGTTAAGAAGTTCATTGCTGAAAGAACACGTCATCAAAGACAGTATAAAAGAAGGGTGAATAAAAGACAGATGCAGACGCAAGAAAGTAAGATTGATACGTGGTAAAGCATTGGATGCTGGATTTGGTTGACACGAAAGCATTAGGACAGACTAACAGTGCAAGTTGATAGCAGCAGGTCAGGGAATGATACAGATGCTGTTGATGCTCGATATCAGGACCATTATGACGAAGAGCAATGGATGAGGTACAATTGGACTGCTGAATGCAATTATTTTGCTATAGGACAACAGCAAATTGAGCTAACCTGAAATCATTGTTGAAGGTAGGGTTGACCAGTATCCTAAACAATGTCAAGTGAAAAGTCCTATGCTTGATTCATCACCTGGTAACGAGACAACTGAATACTCAAAACAATCACTCGTGTCTAAAAATATTTTACAAAAAGACTGTTGCCCAATTTCAAAAAGATTTTTCTATGAATGGAAGAACATTGCATTGCTCTCGAACTTAATTTCAAAAGTCAATCTTTAAATCTGGGCCAACTATTGGTCAAATTTTGAATGAAAACAAGTAATAAAGAGAAGATTGAAAAGGAAATTGAAGTACTTGAAACATTATGAAACATCGAAATATTAGTAACATAGTGTGGCTACATTAGGGTAAGGAAAATGAGACTTTGAAACAGCATTACAACAGATTTGTATGTTTTATTAAAATCACGAGATCCTAGACTACAGAACAGCAATTCTTTGCTTGTAATAATGCTGAATTAAAAGCTCAGATTCGGAAAAGGTTTTTTGCAATTGCTGCTTTAAAAAATGAACTTATGGAAGTTTGAAAGGGAAATAGTGTAGATACTAAGTTTGTAAAACATCAGTCTTCTTGGGGAAACCGGTGTTACCATCACTAAGAAACCAATCAGTTGTTAGACAACCTAATGCGTTTAAATCTGCAAGGGCTCAATTGTCAAAACAGCGTTTGCCTCCCAAGTTGATGTGAAAAAGAATTTGTCAAAACCAGCCACTCAACATTATTTGCTAAGAAAATGGAATCCCACTTTGCAAAACTGAATCAAATGATTGATCTAGCTCATCTAGGAATAGTTCTAAGAACATGCAAGATTTTAGTTCAAATGACATGGTTCATAATCACTTATCTAGATGTAGCTGAGAAAAGATACAAGAAAGAGATTGGAACTCAACAAACTCGTGGAACCTACTTCTAGCGAGGGAATTTAAAACCACTACTGATGGGGGAAATAGAACCAAAACCTAGGAGCAACAATCAAAACATCGATTGGAGTTTGTTCATGTATCTAAGAGTGTCGTGTTACGATAACGGTGTGCCCAAAGCAGATACTCTAAGAGTTCTAGTTCTTTTTTCAGATTCTCAAAAACCTTTGTTTGTTTCTACTTGTCAATAGTGTGTCTTTAATGCAAATCATGATGCTTGGTATAACAAAACTCTGAAGGAAGTAAATCACGTGCTAAGGATTCAATCCAATAAGACCACAAACATGTAAAATACCCGTAGATCAAAGAGTCATACTCAGAAACCATTGTAGACTGATCTTTACAGGACATAGGTTTTTCTCTAAAAGACTTCCGCTGTGTATGAGGAAAACATCTCCTTAGGATCTGATCTTAGTGGGAAACCCTACGGTTAGAATTTTCAAAATTTGTTGGCTCTTAGGTTGGATTCCTACAGGAAAGTTATCTGACTCTTGCACGAGCAAGGTTGACAGTGAACCACCACATGGTTCAATGTAGATATCTCTCATATTCATGAATGCAAACAAACTCTGGATGTAAGTGCAGGTACATCAATCAATGTTCAAAAGGAACAAAGTCGTGATTTAGTGCCGGTACCCTTATGTAATCTCAACAAGGAAAAATCTCAGTGTTATGGTTGCTGAAAAGTGATATCTCAGAAACCCATTGTCAAAGTGATCACAGATGATGATATAGAAACATGACGTTTGATTACGAACATATCTAGCCTTCGAACCTCAATGTCAATGTCGTTTGATTCAAAAACGGTTCAAGCCTCGCACCACAGTGTCAACAGAAGTTCATCAAGCAGCTGCGACAGTAACAACGTCAAATGAGCTGGATGTGCTATTCGGTCCTTTGTTCGACGAATATTTCAATGGAGAAAATCAAGTTGTTTTAAAGTCTTCCGCTGTCACTACTACTGATGCATCAAATAAACGTTCAACAAACAAATTAGATTAAAGAACTGCATCCACTTCAACTCTGGTACAACTGTCTATGCTAATGGAAACTTTCGATTTGTAAATATTGTATTCTTTTCTTTCCCTTTTTTTTATTTTTGGATTGTATAAAAAAAAATTGAAAAAAAGAAAATACAACAATATAACCTACAAAAACAGAAAATAGAAAAATATAAAACCTAGGAAAAACAAAATATAAATCAGAAATTTCAAAAGATCTTCTCGACATGTCTCTTGGATTCGATAACATTAACTTACCTAGAAATGTTGATTAACATCGAATCGGGGTGTGTAATGAAGTTTCGAACAGGAGTTTCAAATGCTTTTCAAAACATGTCTTTTCTAAATGTTGCTCCATGACTTATGTACATTTCAGTGCATAACTCGGACCCGAATGTAATTGGGAAGTGTAGCTCAGTGCGCTTACTTAAAAATGAAAGAGAAGTCTTTATCATGTGTTTTTAAAAAATCGTTTCTTTTTGAACACAATTTTCAAAAAAGTGATTTTCAATGTCAAAAATGTTCTTACAATATAATATTGTAGGTATTTTTTCATAACAAAAAGTGGTATTTGTTAAAATTGTGTGTTCAACACTCCTTTCTTGAATAATTTTCAAAGAATTGTAGTACGTAGAATGTCATGTTATGTGAATAAATTTCTAAGGGGGAGCTTTTTAAAACAAAGCCTTTTAATGTGTCGGATACATCTCATAAATGTCAATTTTATGTATCCAAACACATTTTGTGAAATTAAAATGTGGAAACTTATAATGTCAATTATTAATATACATTGTTCACTAAGGCATCTCACTCCGTCTTCAATATTTTGTGGTGTCATATCAATTTTTCATTCCAATGTCAAGTTTTAATAAATTTGTTATCTTCAGTATATATTGAAGGGGAGCTATCAGAATCTGAATTCATGCAATATCGTGGTATAATTTTTCTCCCCATGGAATTTTTCATGTCAAATTTTAATCAATTGGTATTTCAAATACTAAGTGTTTTATTATTTAAAATAAGGGGAGAAAATGTGATTAAAATATGCTATAGACGAATGTGTTCTTTAAGACTCTAAGTGCAACTCTTTCCTTCATGTGCTAAACAATTTCGAATCTCAGAGCACATGTGTAGGGGGAGTATTTGAAAATAACAATGTCAGAAAAATGGGTTTTATGGTTCGATCTCTATACCAACGACCTATAATTTCACGACGATTGTGAAGTCATAAGGTGGTTAGGTTAGGAATAAGTCTAGATGATCCAACCAGAACCGAGGGGATCTACCCAAGGACACTCCATATTTAGAAATAGCAGTCCTTAGTATGAATATAGAAGAATGTGTATAAGGGAAAATGCGACTAGATTGAGCTTTACATGGAACAAATCACAATAAGGTGTTAGTAATGAAGTCTGGTAGCATTGAAGGGGTTGAAGAATGAAAAAAGATATATGGATAAAGGTGAAAAGAAATGAAGCCCTTCCACATCAACTTAGGGCAGAAACTGGCGTTGATAACATAATCTATCAATCACAAAGGATGATTGTTTGATAAATAAAGATAACATCATAGATCCCTAGTGATGCAATGCCACAACCCTTCCAATCCATTCGGGTTTCTCTCTAAAGTAACTATGTCCTCATTTGTCACGGAGAGATACCACACCGTTACTATGACATCTCACTCTTGAGGAGTTGATATGAATAGGTGGCAATCTGCTCATGCCTGCCGATTACTAAACCAAAAGTGCACAAATCGAGTCTAGAGCCAAGAAGAGATCAAATTATAAATTCATTAGGACAACAATGTCAAATTACATTGTTGAACACCACAAAGTTCACTAGCTATAACAAAAGAGTCCTAAACATATCCTTGAGATCTTGCCAGAAATCCGAGTGATACTAAGTATTCACAGTGAAGTGGAAAATACTGCTTGAAGCACATCAACAAGCTCTTGGTAGGTGATTGCAGATTTTACATGAATCGAAGATCTTGTGCTAACTTGGATATCAATTTTGGTCCAAGTAAGGTATTGACGATTAAATCAGACAGATAGTAACTATCTTGATTCACTCTACGTGTTGTATGCATTGAGACGTTCGGTAATGTGATCTTATAGCAAGCATGGTGATTCTAATTCATCAGTGTTAGAAGATCCTAATGCTTTGAGGGAAAACCCTTTGTCAAGGAGATTCTTTGAATCTACCGGTTTCACTAGTTTTATAGTATTTAATACTATAAAACGGGAAACCGGAGGTTAATGCAACCAAACTAAAGATGAATGACAAAGCCAAATTCATCTTTTATTGCTAACTGTTTTATTTCAGGATAAGACGACGGTGTTGCAGCCTCATTCCAGCGAAGTCGGATTCATAAACCACATGCTCATACTCAAGCTTTCAAAGTCAATCATTCAACATCAAGATAGTTGATTCTAATCTTCCCCACCATTAAAGAGCCTCAAAGTTAAATAAAGAATCATCAATTGGGGAGATTTTTAGACTTATAATCATATGTTCAAACAAGTATGTTGTAAACAGTATGAGCATGTTGGTCAAGAGCACAAGTTGATCAATGGTAAGTCAAATCAAGATGATGCAAGTTGAAGGAGATGATGCAAGATAACGAATCTCAAGAATTCAAACGTCAAAAGATTTAAAGGCTCAAAAATCAAGATACAAAAGATGGATGAAACAAAAGCATTTACAAACAAGACAAGACCATAACAAGGTAAAGCATAAACGTGAAACGTCATATCCTTGATGTCATCGGTGATACAGAGGAGTTTAAAGAAAGAGACCTCAACATTGGGGGAGATTGTTAGCCTTAATTATATTAAGTCAAACAAGAATGTTATCGGTCTTCAAAAGTCAAACTAGGTCTTGTATTGTAATAGGCTAGTCGGGTTTAACGGGCTTGAGTGTAATCTTAATATTGTCTGTATTCGGGCTCAAAGCCCCAAGTATACCAAGTCCGAACCCATTTAGAAGCCTTATACGCCTCATTTAAGGCAAAAGGGTTTAAATATCCCTTTCACCACCTCTTGGTGAAGGGTTGTGTTGGTTACATTTTCAATTCCTTTGTAACTTTCCAATTCTCTCTAATCTAATCTTCTTTTCTTGTTTTCTCTCTCTACTTTCTCTCTTTAAGATTCCATCTTATTTTCTAGCATATTGGTAAAGATTATAGTTGTGTAATGGATTAAACTAGTGGGATAACATACGTGACTCCAAACTCATACGTAATTCCTTAAAGTATAAGTAGACCTTAATCTCTTGACAAAATCCTCATCCAAATGAGACATTGAGCACTACAACGTAACTCCTTTAAGTGATAGCAAATGTGCGCATTGAGCACCAAAAGTTTGTAGATCACACATTGCTAGATTTGACAAGTCTTCGTCAACATCGTTTTAAGCTCGAACAAGTTATCTTCAAAGTCATAATCCAACCAAACTCGACTTTAAGATATGATAAGAACACGTACTTGTGAAAATTCTACTTCAACCTTAAATAAGTGATAAACAATTGTCTCCGTAATCAATTCTTGCTTTTAATATCAAAAATAGCCTTTTTCTATCTGAACCAATCCGAGATCCAAACTGTGTGTTATCCAATAATGAACAAAGCTAGCAGTAGTATCTTAATACTGCTTTAAACCCTTAACCGTTGTTTTTTAAGGTCAACAAACGTACTAGTAGAAACAATAGCAGCGTTAACATTCAAAACCCTAGCAGTGGTAACTGCTAATAACAGTAGAAACTGCTCTCAAACCCTAGTAGTAGAAACTCTTGTGATTACTACTGTTTATTAAAACTGGCAGCACTATATAAATTTTCTAGCAGCATTAAGTGAACTGACAGTATTAACTTCCATTGGCAGTACTAAGATATCTTTGGCAGTATTAAGTATATACGAGCAGCACTAACATATACTGCAATTGATTAAACATAATCACAAAACAGCCAATGATATTGCATCCACATCCAACATACCATTTATCAACAACTTGCATCAAATAAGCTGCTAATGACGTCCATAACTTATACTCCCCTATGATTCATAAAAACCAAAAACTCCCATACCTGTGGTTGCGACAACAACAGTATTAACAGAAAAGCCATCGTCGTTCTTCAAGCCAGGATTAGCAGCAGATAAAAACTAATGAAACCCTAAAATTCGAATCTCCCTCATATGCGAATATGCACTAATCCATGTCCATCATTAGTACAACCCAATTCTGATGGATAAAAATAAACAATCATGACCAATCCACCAGATATGTTACCATTACATCGTGCCACAATCCAGCATATCAAAACGACTTCATTAGCATCTTTATTGCCAAAACTTATACCACATATGATTCTAGCACTACACAAGGATCCTTGGGTTGGAACACCACCAAATCAATACGATCCTTACAACCATATGACTCTAGCCAATCAAATCTCATAACGATTAAATTCAGTAAGATCGTTACAATCAAATAAGCAACCAAAAACATACTAAACGAAACCCTAGGTAAACGAATAGCAGATCCTTTATACTTCTTCTAATAGTGTAAAATATCAGAATAAGAATCAGAAGGAGAAAAGAATTTGACTTTAGAGAATTAAGGTTTAGAAAACATATGTGCTACAAGGTTTAAAAGCATATGACGATTTTGTAACATATGTTCTTCTGTCTGCAAACTTTCTTGAGATTAAGTGCCTAATAGATCTGATGTGTCAAACGATTGCTAACATACATTGTGTCTTCTGATTTCTAAAAATAGAACCATCTTTAACTTTTTTGCTTTACCGAATTAGGGTTTTGTGAAAACCCTAATGTCACCGAGTTTGTTGTTCATCAAAAACCAGAAAACCACACTTGTAAAAACCCTGTAGATCCTCGATCAAGAGCCACCAGGCTCTGATACCACTTGTTAAGATCGTTTAAACTTACTAGGATCAAAAATAACAAAGTATATAGATACGCAACAGAATTTAAAATAAAGAACAATGTTATTTTCACAAGGTTTTACATTCATACAAACCCTAATTCTATTTTTGGTTTTGGTACCTCAATCTCTAAGCCCTAGGACCTCCTTTTATACACCAAGGAGTCCTAAACGGCTTACAATACTTTCCTAAGTAATCATAATCTTCTAAACAAATAACTTATACATATCTTTTACCAAAATATCTCATACAAATCACATAAGTAGTACTAACTAACTCAGCAGTACTAACTTCTTCACTAGCAGCATTAACTCCTTCAGCAGCATTAACTTTGTACTAACAGTAGTAACTTTTGTACTAGCAGTAGTAACTACTTAGCAGTTTTTCTTCTAAGTCTCTGAGCAGTCTTAACTTCCACTAGCAGTAGTAACTTCCTCTAGCAGTAGTAACTTTGTACTGGCAGTTATAACTTCACCAACAGTCTTAAACACTTAGAATAATTTTCATTGAAATTCTCCAGCAGCACTAACTTTTACTGAGCAACATTAACATCAATAAGAGCACCAGTAACTCCAAATAGCATTAAGAAGCTTTTAATCCCAACAACATGTGTGTTTGATCACATCCCCATTCGAATTTAACCAACTGTTAGGATGAAGAATGATATAGGGTAGGAACCTTCTAACTTTCACCAAAAGTCGTAAACCAATGAGGCAGCTAAGACATATATACACAGCCGTAACGACGGAATAGACATGCACGCTCGAACAAGTCCTCATTCGCGTAAAACCAGTGGCTAATCATCAGGTGAGAGAGAAGTAAATTGTTGTTAAATAAAAATCAAGAAACAAATAGATTAAGACTAAGATACAAGTTGCTATACACTTTTTCCTGACCGTTACCATGACAAAGACACGACTATTTACAACGTCTTGATCATAGATCAAAAACAACAACCTAAGTTGGCGTTCCCGTAACGGTCAACTTCCCAATCATCCCAAAATTTTACATACTCTACAAGGCAAGTGGCGATATCTTCCACTTCGTACAATACTTTACATCGTTGATTTTTTGTTGTGTATCAACGAATAATCGATCCTTCGTGTAATTCCTTCGGTAACTGCGAAACGATTATCTTCAAACTTTCCTTCTCTTTTTTGTTGCAATTTTTCTAATTTTTTTTACCAACTATGCTTCAAATCTCGGTGTAGTTTCACCATCTTCACGATCATAATAATTCCGGATAATTTCTTCGATAGTTCTTCGTTCTTCGGACTCACCAATAATTGTGATGGTAGTAAAATCACATGAGTTTTGACTACTAATATACATTCCCATTTGCAATGTGCAAATTTCCAACCGCACCAAAGATAGAAAATGACACAAGACTCGGGAATACAAACTTTACACTTTAAGCAACTAGCAACTGTAAATTAAACTTAATCTAACAGGGTAGGTTAAGGTGTAAGGGTGTAACGAAACAAATAATTGGTGTAGTTCCTAAAGGATTGGCTCTACGGGTTGTTCTAGTGGATCTTCACTCTAAAGATGAGAGTGGAAAAGGGTTTAAACTGGAGGTTAACTAACCGGTGTAGTTAGTTAATAAACAACATGGATAGGCTTTTTGGGTGTAATCCTAAAAATTTACCAATGTAAACAAGTTACTCCAATTAAATCCATAATACTCATCACTGTGGTCTCGAGTGATATACCAAGCCAAGTTCTAAAGTCTACAACATCACCGGCACACTCATATTTTATGGAATTTGGGTAAACATTTGGAAACGGATAGGCTAAATTCTCACAATATCTAACAAGGGTTATTGTGTGCGGTTATGTATCAAGTAATTTTCACAAAAGTATGCTTGAAAAAAATTTAAATTTGAGCATAATTTAAGCATTTTAATCATTTTAATGTGAAAAGTAAGACAAGTAAACATTTTAATTTCATCCCCCCACTTGAATTATACAACGTCCTCGTTGTATAGATAAAATATTAAAAATACAGGAATTAAAAGAATTAGAATGAGAAACTCCCCTGATATTTGCTCGGTAGATTCTCCAATTTACGTTTATGAGCAAGATTGTGTGTTGAACAGCCGTCTTGAGGTTTCAAGACTTCAACACTCTAAGATTTCCAGATTTGTAAATTCTCCACCAATACTCGTCGATATTCTTTTTACGAGGTCCTGTGAAAAATAGGAAAAATCATGCATTCCTATCTTGGCATCTACGGTTAATTTAAACTAAACTAAACAAACTAAATACGAGTCAGTCTGGTGGATACGCCGTATCAGGTTAATGAATACGCTATATTGCCAGAACTGACAATAATGTTTTTAAAGTGCTTAAAAGTAAAGACTGATAACGTCCAGACAATCAATACGCCGTATGGTATGGAGCGGATACGCCGTATCGATGTCTGGGAAGACAGACTCGATAAAATTAAATAACAATCCGGGTTGTCTCTCGGGAAGCACTTTTGTTTACAGTGAAGTCTTTAAGTTAGACTTGTCTTCAACTTCTCTTCACTCGGCTCTAGTCACCACCCATCCTTCATCCATTATCCGAAAGATTTCTTGGTAAGCTGGGCACGCCTCTTTTCTTGTGGTTGTAAGATCGTCGTATTCGTCTTCTTTTACAGCAACATACTTTTCATCATTATTGAACGAATATTTGATCATCATGTATCTCCTTATATTGCACATCGGCAGCTCATGAACTTCACATAATTCTTCTCTCTCATTATCATCGTGATTTATCTCATAAGCATCATCATAGTTTATATATATGTTCCATCGTCTCATTTGTTTGTAACGTGACTCATCATCATCATCTTTGATAAATCCTTCTATGATAGATTTGTTTCTTAAAGCCTCAACTTTAAGTTCACTATCTTCCAAAGCCCCGTACTACTCGTAATCCTGATAATGGAGTTGGTTTCCAATAATGTAAGTTCCGGGTAAGTTTCCTCCATTACAGTATCCATCATCCATCCATTTACATGTTGGCCATTCCGAACATCCAGTTTTATAATTGAAAGGTTTGCAAGTATGTTTAACTGGTGTGGGTTTGGTCCAAACTCCAGCGTTAGTCCATGGCTTCTCATCGACCCATGGTACGTCCTTGTTCCATTCATAGATCCAATCATCCTTGTAATCTTCATAGGTCTTGAATCCCTCAATGTCCTTAGTAAGTAAGTAAGTCTGGATCGATTTGCAAAAGATAGTTAAATTCTTTGAATGCCTTGCACATAGGTGTTTCAAAATTAAATAAATTAGTGTCGATCCTAAAGACTTCAGCAACTTCATCCTCATTATCAGAAGATTCTTCATCTGTGAGCTCAACTTCATCATCTCCTCTAATCCAGTAAATCCATAATGCTTTCATAGTATAATGATCCATTGTCTTGTAGTTGAAAAACTTCGATCCTAACCATTCAGTAAATGCAACATCAGACGGATCATATCCCATGTCATCGTCAGCTTTATGCTCCAAATCATCATCTATTTTCGAGTCACATGGGATATTAGCAACTTTAAATTCATATGTGAATAAATCATCATTCATTCCGCTTAATCAGTTGACTTCATTGTTGAAAACTTCAAGTGATGTATCACAAGCGAGCGAAACATCTTCGACCATAACATCCTTAATTTTCTCAAACTCTCCTTTAATAACCTTTGTCATTCTTACTGAAAAATAACCAGAAAATTATCAGTAGAACCAGCGGGAGAAAGGTATATAAAAAAATTGGGCTTTAAGTTCGAGAATAGAAAAGAACTTTATCAGATGATCGATACGCCGTATGAAATGGAAGTGGATACGCCGTATTAATCTGTTGTGTGAATACGCTGTATTTAACAGAAAGTTGGATACGCCGTATCCGATGGAAGTGGATACGCCGTATTCAGTTATCGACTAGAACTGTGTATTAAGAAAAATAATTAAATACGCAAACAATTAAACATACATATATATAAGCAAACAATTAAAGACAAATATACAACATTTACAAAATATACAAGAATATACACTAATCTAATTAACACTACTCCTAAGGGTTAGATCTAATACTAATGTTAAAAACCAAAATATCAAATAAAAATCAAGATTAATTTTCACTCCCTGACAGCGGCGCCAAAAACTTGATGTGTCGTTGTGTGGTGTATATTTTTATGATTCAAGTTTTAAATTTATATTTTGCCGACTAAACCAAAAACAACACTTTAACGGGCAGTGTGCCCGATCGGTAGTAGTTTCGTGGTAAGTAGGGTGTCGAACACTTGAAGCGAGGTTAAATCTATCAATTTAATTAATATCTTGGTTATCTAATCTATGTTAATTCTATTATATTCTAAACCTATGTCAATCCTAATCCTAATTCTAACAGGAAAATTAGGGTTTTTAGCCTGAGAGACTGGCACGGTTGGGTTGGTGACTACAATCAATTCAAGGCACTTTAACCCACGCAAGTAAATTAACAAAAGATAAAAGAGCGGTCGAGCCAAATATAAGAAAACTGTATTAACCATTATTAATCGGATTAAAAAGCTGGTTTGTTTATTAAGTGCAATGATTTCTTCTCTCGAGGCAGTATATCATTCTTAAGACTTAGGCATTACATCATCCTAAGACCTAGACACATTAATTCTGTCACAATTAAAGCATCTACATAAAGCATCCTTATTTGCTGATTATAATCTATCTTAGGGATTAAAGCAATGGTGATCTTGTTAAACCCTAGCTCATAGAGACTTTAACCACTTACTGCTTAACGGCTCTTTATATACTAGTATTCCACTGTCCGAGTCTTTACCAATTGATTAGAATGTACTCGTTGATACCAAGGTCACCTTATGGCTCAACTAAGCTCTCAAATAAAAATGCAAAGATAGGTCAATATTTGTGATCCTATGATTCTAGATATATAAATTGCAATATGAAGAGCTATCCCGGACTCTTAGCCTACGCCCAAACAACACCGAAGTTGCAGCGCATTAAATATGTAGGACTAGACCCAGTTGAATGATATGTCGCATACTTAAGCACGTAAACAAATATAAATTAATAAACATAAACAAGCATTCAACGATAAATCAAGAAATCAAGATAAACAAATACCAAACATTCAGATCTTCATAATAATGGCTAATACTCGAAGGTATTAGCCTTTAAACGTCATAATAAATACAAAATCAATTATTTGGCCAAGGTAAACTAACCGAGTTAACGAATGAAACTAAAAACTGAACGATTACTAAAGTATATGGAATTACACGATGTCTCCTATGGAATTGATAACGTTGCTTGACCTCTTCTGCTCTTTTTCTCCTCTGAAAATCGACTTTTATGGTTTAGGTATCGAGAATATGATTTAGCACACTTAAAACTCGTTTTTGAGTTTTGTATTTATAGGGTCTGGAAGTCGGTTCAATACGGCGTATTCAAGGGGTTGGATACGACGTATTAGAGTTTCTTGGAGTAGGGACCACGTTTGATATCTTCCAGAATATTCACATGTTATATCTTCAATACGACGTATTGACTTCTTCTGGATACAGCGTATTGATCTTCATTCCTTTGTGGTCTTTGGTGAGTGCAGGCACGGATACGCCGTATCTTCCTTGATGGATACGGCGTATTGGTCTTCAGAATAGTAATCTTCAAAATATCTTCATTTAAGCTCCGGAATGCACGCCTTTTACTAATATTCACCAAGTACTCCATAATTACTGCAATTCTCAAATATAAATGACTAAGTAACAATTCTTTGCAATAACTATACAAAATGGGTTAATAACATGGGATAAATGCTGCTATAAAATAGATGATATTTGATGTCATCATACACTCTCTCTCGGAAGTCCGGAGAAGAGACATAACTTGGAAACTTCTGCCAATCTAACACGGGCTGAGCCAGGCAAATGCTCCAGAGAAACTGACATGTCAAAAGACACGCCAGGTCCGGAGTCACCAGAAGGACTCCAGAGAAGCTGGTATGTCGAGGGACAGATCAGGTCTGGAGTCGTTAGCTCCGTCTTAGCGCAGCAGTATCAGGAGACGGTCCAACAAAGGTACATTCCTTATTTAGGACCACTGTCCTTGAAGGGACACACAGCCGACAATCGTACCAAGGTAAAGCACCACTATTGTGTCATGTAGTGAATCCCAAACAATATAAAGAGGGGAGTTCATTTCCCTATGACAATACACAACACCTATTCCGATATCACCATACTTACTCTTACGCATGAGTTGGTCCCGGAATAACACCCCGAGGCGAGCTAACAATATTCTTTTTTATTTTTTGCTAGGATACGAATGAGTAAGCTCCGAAGAAGCTAAGCTGATCTCTATATTCATGAAGGCTGAGGTCTCTTTTACCAAGCTCAAAAAGCCCACGTAAATTTACCTCAACAGTTATTGAACACAAATAGTAAAAAAGAAATACATTTCCGCATATCCTTAGTAACTCATAAAGAATAATAACATGAGTCATTAGTATATATACAATCTCGTGTATTCATTTACATATTAGAGTAACTCGTTCTTTCATTTTAATATTTATAAACCCGTGTATATACATTAATTTAATGTATAATGATAATAAAACAACTATATATAAGTTTTTTATAATGTTACTAAATGCATAAGCACGAAAACAAACTAATTTCCAATTAATAACTTTCGTTGAACATTTTTCTTTCCCTTCCAGAAAAGCAATCCGTCGAAAAGACCTTGATGTCATCAAAAAATATAATCACATGGGTACTCGTCGCCACAACGCGCGATTACCCGTCTAGGTATATGAATTAGTCAAGTCAATAGGTACTTTTAAACTCGTTACATATAAAAGTTTATTATCTAAATCCAACGAGTTTTACGCGTTAGATTAGTTAAACAAGTCAAAATGATAATTCATTTAACTTGATTAATCTTTGTAACACGTTTAACTCACCAATCAATCGAGATAATAAACAAAATGAATTATGTTGAATTGTTAATGTTATTCATAAAACATGTTAAAAGTGACAATTTAACTCAAAAAGTTGTTTTGTAACTCGGTCAATCCAAATTAGAATGGAATTATCATCGCAAAGTATGCTTACTCCTCATTTCTCGAATTAATAACTCATACTTTATTGAAGCAAATTGACGTAGATCACTTGGGCTTAGCAAATGGGTTTCGGAATTAAGGGTTATCTGGTTGAACTTCGGCTCCTTCAGACGTAGCTCCTCCTTGCCTCAGCTGGATGTAAGAGTGTGGTTCAACTTCGACCCATTCGGAGGCTGTTGTAGCTCCTTCGTCCCTTAGCTAAAAGTAAGACATAACACCGTTAGCTCGCCCTGAGTTTTTAATCCGAGGTCAACCTCCGGTGTGAGAGTAAGTATTGATATATGTTGGTATATATTCTAGTAAGGGAAACTAGAGAGAGAAAGAGAGTAAGTCTGGTTCGGAGAGTATGTAAGCTGGTCGATCCCTTGAGGCAGTCCACTTCTATTTATACTACTCGGGCTTCACCCGATGGCACAAGAATTGTGGTTTCTGTCTTGTAGCAGCGAGGAAATAGTTGAACATGTACTTCCTCTGTATTCGCTAGTGGTCCTCCTGACACCACGTGACTGTTGTGGTCCTAGTCTGGTCCTCCTGACACCACGTGATCGTTGTGGTCTAGGTGTCGTACTCCTTGTCATTGTACTAGTCAGGCCATCACCAACGCTATTGACTTCGGACCTGAACCATCCTTCAATCGTCCAGCTACTCTGGAGTACCGTTCCAGCATCGAGTGCTTATATTGCAAGTCTTTTTAAAAGAGTAAGTTAATTATGACTGTCTCCTTTGGATGCTTTGTAGGAGACTATACTAACTCTGTTGCAGACATTGCTCCATAGTTACTTTCTTTAGATCTGAGGAGACCTTTTGATTGTGTCGTTGTGAGTATGTATTTTATGATGTTCAAGTTTTACATTTATATTTTGCCGACTTTACCTAAAACAACACTTAACGGGCAGTGTACCCGATCAGATGTAGCTTAGTTGGTAAGTAGGGTGTCGATCACTAAGAGCGAGAACGAAATCTTTTATTCTATCAATATTTTGGTTAACTAAACTAAGTTAATCTAAACTATGTTAATTCTATTGTATGTTAAACCTATGCTAAACTTATGTTAATCCTAATTCTAATGGATAAGAGGAGTTTCAGTCTAAGAGACTGGCACAGGTTTTGTAATAACTTAGATCAATTTAAAACACAATAACATACGCAAGCAGATAGATAAAAGATAGAACAGCGGTCTAGCCAAATAATAGAAAACTGTATTAACCATGATTAATCCAATTAAAACGTTGGTTTGATTATTTAGTACAATGAGTGCTTATCTCGAGGCGGCATATCATTCCAAGATTTAGGCGATACTTCTTTCTAAAACCTAGACACATAGAATTCTGTCACAATTAAACGCATCCGCATAAAGCATCCTATTTTCTGATTATAATCTATCTTAGGAGATTAATAATGGTGTTCTTATTAAAATCATAGCCCATCGGGACTTTACCCACTTACTGTAATAATTCAACCAAAGTAAACTAACCGAGTTAAATGAACGATACAAAAAATCGAACGATTACTAGAGTATAGGAGATTACAAGGTGTTTCTTATGGAAATAATTGATTTGCTTGACCTTTTCTGCTCTTCTTGTCTTCTGAAAATCGACTTTTGTGGTTAAGGTATCAAAAATATGATCAAGCACACCTAAAACTTATTTTTAGGTCTTTTATTTATAGTGTCTGGAATTTGGTCGATACGACGTATCGATTCAGGTGAATATGGCGTATCGGGGGTTTCTTGGAGTAAGGAGCACGTTCGATATCTTCCAGAATATTTTATTACTATATCTTGAATACGACGAATGGAGATATCTGGATACGGCGTATTGGACTTTGTTCTTCGTAGTTTCTTGTGAAGTGCAGGCACAGATACGTCGTATCTTCCTTGATGGATACGGCGTATTGGATGTCAGAACAATGTTCTTCATATTTCTTCATTTAAGCTCCAAAATGCGTGCCTTTTAGCTAATCTTCACAAAGTACTTCATAATTACTGCAAATCTCAAATATAAACGATTAAGTACCAATTCTTGCAATAATTATATAAAATGGGTTATTTACATGGGATAAATGATGCTATAAAAGTGACGTTATTTGATGTCATCAAATATGCCCCCCACTTGAATCCTACTTGTCCTCAAGTAGCCTTTCAAAATTTATGAAAATGTATCCCTAAGGATTTTTTTCGTTAAGCATTTATTTGATTAATTACTAGTATACAACCAAACACCTCACAAAATAGGTAGATGAAAACACTCAAATCACTCAACTAATCTATGTGGTAACATGTAACTAATTTGCTCAATTACTCGATCGTGACGAGTATTCTATCATAGGCTTGGCAAGGATACACATCTCTACCACTAAAGCTAAAGGTAATTTGAGTTTATTTTAAAAGGATTTAAGGGTTTGATCACTCTTTCTAGTCTCTACCGATACCAATATTCCGGAAAAGATGACAAAGACCATACATACACACCCATAATGATGGGATAGACACATATGACTGTATTCAAACCTTAACTCGAATAAGCTAAAGAATATGACTAGTAGTCTTTAGCAAAAGTCGTAAACCAGCTAGGGCGACAAACCACATATACACACCCATAACGATGGGATAAACATACATGATTGCATTCAATTCCCTCACTCGAGTAAAACCAAGGGTTAGGACGAAAAGCGATATAGGGTATGGATCTTTTAATCCTTTCTCCAAAAGTAATAAACCAACAAGGCGGACAAAATCACACATACATGGCCATAATGACGGAATAAACACATGTGATTGCTCGCATCCTCATTCGAGTAAAACCTAAGGATATAGATTAGGAAAGGGAAATAATTGTTGTTAAATAAAAATATACAAAACAAATAGACTAAGTCCAAAACAAATAAGGTACAAGTTGCTAGACACTTTCCCGACCGTTCCCAAGATAAAGACTCATAAATATTTACACAAACGTCTTTGTTATAGATCAACAACCTAAGTTGGCGTTCCCGTAATGGTCAACTTCCCAATCATCCATACTATACATACTTTTACAAAGACAAGTGGCGATATCTACCACTTTATACAAAACTTTACATCGTTGATTTATAACCACGTATCAACGAATAATCGATCCTTCAAATAATACCATCGGTTTAAGCTTTAATGAACCGACAATCTTCAAAATTTCCTCCTCTTTTTTGCAGCAATTTTCTATTTTTTTTTTATTTTTTTAACAACATACTACACTACGAATCTCGGTGTAATTTCACCATCTTCACGATCATAATAGCTCCGGATAATTTCTTTCATAATTTTTCGTTCTTCGGATGTACCAATAATTGTGATGGTAGTAAAAATATATGAGTTCGACTACTTTTTACATTTTCATTGCAATGTGCAATTTTTTTCCAACCATACCAGAGATAGAAAATGACACAAGACACAGGAAATACATACTTTACACTTAAAGCAACTAGCAACTGATAAATGGACTTAATCTAACAGGGTAGGCTAAGGTGTAAAGGTGTAACGAAACAAATAGTTAGTGTTATCCTAAAGGATTGACTTTACTGTTTTTTCTAGAGGTATCTTACTCTTAAAATGAGAGTAAACAAAGGGTTTATACGGGGGTTAACTAACCATTGTAGTTAGTTAATAACACAACATATATAGGCTTTTTGGGTGTAATCCTAGAAATTTACCAATTTAAACAAGTTACTCAATCTATTAAAATAGTACTTATTATTGTGGTCTCAAATAGATATACCAAGCCAAGTTCTAAAGTCTACAACATCACCGGCACACTCATAATTTTGTAGAATTTGGGTAAACATTTAGAAACGGATAAGGCTAAATTCTCACAATATCTAACAAGGGTTATGTGCGCAGGTTATGTAACTAATAATTTCACAAAAGTATGCTTGAATTTTTTTTAAATTTGAACATAATTTAAGCAATTTAATGGGAAAAATAAGACAAGTAACGTTCTAATTCCTATCCCCCACTTAAGTTATACAACATCCTTGTTGTATAGATAAAACATTAAAAACGGGAAATTAAAAGAATTAGAACGAGAAACTCCCCTGATATTTGCTCGATAGATTCTCCATGACTACAACACACATTAGATTCCAGAAAATACTCCACCAATGTCGTTGTTTTTGTTCAGAAGGTCCTGCATTAAGCATAAGAAAACAAGTGCAATTTCTATCTCCATGTATTCGTTGGTTAGACTTTGAAATAAAAATATAAAACTGTACAGGAAGTCGATACGCCGTATCCATACCCCAGGATATGCCGTATTGATACCTGTAATAAAAATCCTAAATACGAGTCAATCGTCTAATACGCTGTATTCATTTAAAGAATACGTCGTATAGACTGGACTGACAAAAAAATGCAGAAAAGTAAAGACTGGATAACATCCAGATAGTTAATACGCCGTATCCATGGGGTTTGGATACGCCGTATAGACAGTCTGGGAAGATAGACTCGATAAGAAAATTGAAAATACATTCCGGGTTGTCTCTCGGCAAGCACTTTCGTTTACAGAAAAGTCTTTAAGTTGGACTTGCCCCAATTTACTCCCATCCTTATAAAACAATTTGGGGTCGAACGGGATGCAAAATGGCACATATAAATTCTTGATAAGATTTATTGGCGTCCATTTGTTAAGAAAATTACAAGTCACGATATTAAAACCTAATTCTTAAAACTATTAGTTTTGAAAAATTTATTGGCTGTATCATGATTTGTTTCCAAAAGTTTATTTGAACATTGAGCATCGAATTTTTTTTTACAATAGGTAATGGTTCAATTGATAGATCCCCCGAAGATTGTTCAATATCGATTTTATCATCGTTGTCTTTATCCGATAAATCATCGGGATAAATTATGTTAAAAGGAAATAGATCATTAAAGTATATAACGTTTTGTTCCTCACCATCATATTCGGACAACGATGTTTTATCAAATTCATCGATATGTTGAGGACTTACAGTAGGTTTAGAAAAATGTAACTTAGATGTTAGAGCATCATTGTAGGCAATGGCTGGGAACTCTTTCTCAAAATCTTTAAAGTAGTCGAAATCATTAAAATAACCGACCGTAGGTTCGAATGACGGAAACGAAGGCATATTGACTTTATCATTATCATTTTCCGAATCCGTTTTCAAATCGTCAACAGAAATTATTTTATAGGAAAATGATTTTTTGTCATAAATTACCGTGTAATCTTCTTCGTCAGATTCGTCAAACGATATTCTAAAGTCAATTTGTTTGTCGTTAAGAGGACTTACCGTGGGTTCACATGAGAGCGCTACTTCAGATGTTAACGCATCATTATAGAATATAGCTGGGAATTCAGTTTCAACAGATATGAGGTCGTAAACATCTTCATCACATCAGAACTTACCATACGTAGCAGTTTCCCAGTTATACACCTTACCACGCCTACGAGCTTTTTCTTCCTCAAGCCTGATATACTCTTCCATAGTAATGTTGGGGTCGTCCATTTCCTGTAATAAAATAGCTAGGAAAGAAAACGGTCAAATAGACAAATAGGCCGTATTCAGTAAACTGAATACGCCATATGGATGTTTGGAGTCGAATACGCTGTATTGTTTTTAGAAAAAAATTATACGCCGTACCCAAGAAATTGAATACGCTGTATTCAGTATTCGACTCAGAAAGTTACAGTAAACTGTAATAATGCAGAAAAACACACAAACACACAATATGCAAAAATATACAATCCAGAAAATTAAACACACAAACAAACAAATACACAAACAAACAAAAACAATTAAAAACACATAAGTTTACACTAATCTAAATTATGCTAATCTACGTTAAAACCAAAATACTAATAAAAATAAGGATTAAAGAGCTTCACTCCCCGGCAGCGGCGCCAAATACTTGATTGTGTCGTTGTGAGTATGTATTTTATGATGTTCAAGTTTTACATTTATATTTTGCCGACTTTACCTAAAACAATACTTTAACGGGCAGTGTACCCGATCAGATGTAGCTTCGTTGGTAAGTAGGGTGTCGATCACTAAGAGCGAGAACGAAATCTTTTATTCTATCAATATTCTGGTTAACTAAACTAAGTTAAGCTAAACTATGTTAATTCTATTCTATGTTAAACCTATGCAAAACCTATGTTTATCCTAATTCTAACGGATAAAGGGGGTTTTCAGTCTGAGAGACTGGCACAGGTTTTGCGGTAACTTAGATCAATTTAAAACACAATAACACACGTAAGGAGATAGACAAAAGATAGAAGAGCGGTCTAGCCAAATAATAAAAAATTATATTAACCATGATTAATCCAATTAAAACGTTGGTTTGTTTATTTAGTGCAATGAGTGCTTATCTCGAGGTGGCATATCATTCCAAGATTTAAGCGGTACTTCTTCCTAAACATAGACACATAAAATTCTGTCACAATTAAACGCATCCGCATAAAGCATCCTATTTTCTGATTATAATCTATCTTAGGAGATTAATAATGGTGTCCTTATTAAAATCCTAGCCCATCGAGACTTTACCCACTTACTGCTTAATGGCTCTTTATATACTAATAGTCCACTGGCCGAGTCTTTACCAATCGAATAAGAACGTACTCGTTGATCCCAGGGTCACCTTCAGGTCCAACTAAGCTCACTAATCTAAAGGCAAAGATAGGTCAATATAGGTCAATATTTATGATCCTATGATTCTAGATATATAAATTACGGATATGGAGAGCCATCCCGGCATCTAGCTAGCGAGATATTTTGCAATCCTAGATCCAGTTGAATGATGGGTCGCATACTTAAGCACGTAAACAAGTATGAATTGATAAACATAAACAAGCAATCAATGATAAATTAAGCAGTCGATATAAACAAACCAAACATTTAAATCTTCATAATCACGGCTAATACCCAAGGGTATTAGCTGTTAATCATTGTAATCAATACAAGAGTAATAATTCAACCAAGGTAAACTAACCGAGTTAAACGAATGATACCAAAAATCGAACGATTACTAGAATATAGGAGATTACAAGGTGTTTCCTATGGAATTAATAGCTTTGCTTGACCTCTTCTACTCTTCTTGTCTTCTGAAAATCGACTTTTGTGGTTAAGGTATCGAAAATATGATCAAGCACACCTAAAACTCGTTTTTAGGTCTTCTATTTATAGTGTTTGGAATTTGGTCGATACGGCGTATCGATTCAGGTGAATACGGCGTATCAGAGGTTTCTTGGAGTAGGGACCACGTTCGATATCTTCCAGAATATTTTATTACTATATCTTGAATACGGCGTATAGAGATTTTTGGATACGGCGTATTGGACTTTGTTCTTCGTGGTTTCTTGTGAAGTGCAGGCACATATACGCCGTATCTTCCTTGATGGATACATCGTATTGGATGTCAGAACAGTGTTCTTCATATTTCTTCGTTTAATCTCTAGAATGCGTGCCTTTTAGCTAATCTTCACAAAGTAATCCATAATTACTGCAAATCTCAAATATAAACGATAAAGTGCCAATTCTTGCAATAATTATATAAAATAGGTTATTTACATGGGATAGATGATGCTATAAAAGTGACGTTATTTGATGTCATCACCTTTGTCCTCTTGGCTACTCCAAAGGTCTGCTCCAACCCGGAGTGATCTGCTCCGTCTAGCTTTGGGATTAAGAGAAGTTGTTTGCCATTAGCTCCTCTTGAAGAGCTGGAGGAGACCATACCTCATCATGTCCCCCAGTCTAGTATGATGTGGTCTTAGCCATGCCATGCTAGACTTAAGTTTTTGTTGTAGCGGCGTGCTTGACGGGCGTGATCTTGGTTTCTTTTAGAGTTGTCATTAGCTCCTCCTGATTAGCTGAAGGAGACTATACCTCATCATGTCCCCCAGTCTAGTATATGCAATTCTTGATTGTCAATGCTAGACTCCAATTATGTGTCATGTCTCTTATTTTCGCTGAAACTGGTGCATGAGAAGAGTATCATACAACCCCATCCTCTGGGGGTTCCTTATTTGCGCTCTTCTGGTTCATGCTTTCGCTTGACCATTCCATTTATTATTATTATTATATTTATTTTTTGGCAACAAGAAGAATATCGATTTGGTTGGCGATTCCTAATTGGTAATTCACCTCCTTTTGGTGGTAAATTCTACGCCAAGTGTCCATAAGCCTTAGCTGGAGCCGATCGTTGTCGAAGTGATGTTTCTTATGTTATTATATGCTCAGAGTATGTTGATGCTACGTCCTTCTCTTTCAGAGGTTTTGAACTAGTTAGAGGAGCTTCCTCATCCAAAGGTTGTTTCGCTGCTCCGGGGTAAAGAGTATATCACCACTTAGGGTGCTTCGAGTTAATTTAAGAGTTTGCTCTACCAAAGGTTGTTTCATCATTATGAGGGGGAGATTATACCACCAAGTTTCCCTCTCTTCTACTCTGGTGCAAGCTCTTTGTATTATTCGGCTTTGTTACTTTTGTTCTTTCGGACTAGGTATCCGTTGCTTCCTTATCTTTCTATTATGACTAGAAAAGACATGTACCTATATTCGTCTAAGTTAAAGAAGACGAGCTAGAATCCTTAATAATGCACCATTCCTTTAGGCTTGCACCATCGCCTACCTTCTCCTAGTGTTTGTCGATGTGTTAAACTTCATAACATAGCAGAGGTCGTTCTTGTCTATTCTGGCCTCAGTGCTAACTGGTGCAATCTTTTTAGGATGATGTTGAGATGCGTAAGGAGCCATACGACTTTGATTTCCTGATGCAAGGGTGCGTTGCTAGTCATGTTACTATACTTGCTGCAAAGGCTATACATTTTCCTGGCCATACTCTTGACGAAGCTATTGCGAGTAAGCATGATCCTATAGTCGTTAGAAAGGTCAAAGATACGGAGGAGCGAAAAGCCTCTACTCGGCCGAAGGAGCCCTTCTTGTGACTAAGAAAAGAAAGCTCGTCCCTTAGCTAAAAGTAAGACATAACACCTTTAGCTCGCCTTAGGTTTTTAATCCGAGACCAACCTCCAGCGTGAGAGTAAGTATTGGTATATTGTTGGTATATATCAAGGTTGAAAAAATCGTGAATCGGTAGCCGGGCGGTCGACCACCTTGTAGCTTGTAATCGGTCTAGACGGGATTAATCGGATTGGTATTTCTGGCAAAATTTGGGTATTTCCGGCAAGTTTTGTGTATTTTCGACGAGTTGTTGGTATTTTCGGCAAGATTTTTTCTATAAACAACTTGTAATAGATTTAAAGAGTTACTATAAGTGCTCAAAAAAAGTTTACGGTGACTTTTGGGTACTTCCGGCAAAATTTGCAGGTTTCTGGTATGTTTGACCACCATTGACCGCTGTTGACCACGGTTGACCTACTTGTTTGACCCAGTTACATAAATCGGCAAGGTTGGTGGCCCTGTAGCGCCTAGGCGACAATTAATCGGCCTTGTAAACCTTTTTTTACAACACTGGTATATATTCTAGTGAGAGAAACTAGAGAGAGAAAGACAGCAAGTCTGGTTCGGAGTGTGTGTAAGCGGGTCGATCCCTTAGGGCAAACCACTTCTATTTATACAACTCGGGCTTCACCTGGCGATACGAGAATTATGGTTTTCGTCTTGTAGCAGCGAGGAAATAACTGAACATGTACTTCCTATGTATTCGCTAGTGGTCCTCCTGACACCACGTGACTGTTGTGGTCCTGGTGTGCCATTGTACTAGTCTGGCCAGCACCGATGCTACTGACTTCGGACCTGAACCATCCTTCGATCGTCCAGCTACTCTAGAGTACCGTTCCAACATCAAGTGCTTATATTGAAAGTCTTTTTAAAAGAGTAAGTTAATTGTGAGTGTCTTCTTTGGATGCTCTGGAGGAGACTATACTAACTCCGTTGCAGACATTGCTCCATAGTTATTTCCTTCATATCTGAGGCGACATTTGTCCTCTCGGCTACTTCAGAGGTCTGCTCCAACCCGGAGTGATCTTCTCCGTCTAGCTTTGGGATTAAGAGTAGTTGTATACCATTAGCTCCTCCTGAAGAGTTGGAGGAGACCATACCTCATCACACTTCTTTTTTTCGATGTTCTAATTGAATTGTCCGATACCAAAAATAGACATAGAAGTTTAATTGAGTTTATCATATTACTTTTAGTTGAAATTAATATTATACTACCTCCATCCCAAAATAAGTGTCTGTTTTGACTTTTATGAGTCAAACTGATTCAACTTTGACCTTACATATATTTGTGATACTTGATGCAAAATATATGAATGGATTGAGTTTTAAGTGTATTTTTCATTCGTATAATTTTCATCAAGTATTATATAACATATAAAGTATTTTTTAAGGTTAAAGTTGAACGAGTTTGACTATGAAAAGTCAAACTGGACACGTATTTGGAGACGGAGGGAGTAACTTTTAAAAGAGATGTTAATTAATTAGTTAAAGTAAAACTATCATCATGCAAAAAATAAGATGAAAAAAAACAGTAATTACGTTTTCTTCAATATGGTGTATTTTTATAGAGGACAATTGCAATGTTTTAAAAATCGGGTCTCTAATCGACCCGGTCGAGTCACCGGGTTACCGATTCAACCACCGGACCAACCCGGACTTTCACAAAAATTTTTTTTTGCAATTATATAAAAATATATATATATGTAAATCATGAATATGCAATATATTGAGTCTAAATCCAATTTACTAACAAATACTTAAGAGTAAAAATAAAATTACATCACAAATATATGTAGTAATTAAGTTGCTTTATTCGTAAAAAAACACGAAAAAAACAAAACCCGGTTTAATTTGACCCATTTTTTTGACCGGAACCGATTCAACCGGTTCAATCAACCGGGTCGAACCGGTTTCAAAACATTAGACAATTGTTTTTTGACCTCGGAGGCACTTGTTTGTAAAAAAAATAGAAATATAAGTAGTGTGTTGAAATTTCATTAAAAAAAACAGAAACAGTACAGAGATTTTTTTTAACATAACAGTTTACCGAGATAAAAGTCATAAAACTCGGTAAATTTTCATTTCATTCTATGATCAACTCCTTGTAACTCCGTTTCACGCCAAATTCCGCTGGTAAAACAAATAACCAAAATCAGGCTCTTTCTATTTTTATTAAATAATATTTTATGTATAAATCATCCCTCAACGACTCTTTATCACTTTTAACAGAAGCCTTGCAACTGCCTGGTGCACATGTACGGCTGACGTCATAACGCATCAGCTTTACTTTAGGGTTTGCAATGTTTTTAATTACTACATAATGTGAAAAATAATGACCAAATTGGGGCAAATTAAGTGGTTTCAGGAAGTGCATTTGATAGCAGTGTAAATTATAGTTACAAGATTACTAATACAAATTTGTTAGTTTCGTCGTTGTTTTCGTTTAGGTTTTGATAGATTTATAATAATCTAGTATGAACTTATGAGTTTTCTTTCCTTTTTTTTTGGTAACCATGGTTTCGGACTTTTTGACCGACTAATTCAAGTGGTTTGAGCTCACCGCCACAGAGACAAGTAAACCCCTCCCCTTACTTTGGGAAGGTGGGCGTGGCCACATTTGGGTTGTTTACACTAAGCATGAATTGAACCAGAGACCTCTCACATTTTAATGATAATGGTCACAAGCCTTTTACCTTTTATATCCAACTTAAGGGCTAAGCCCATAAGCCAAGTAAATAAGCTAATCCAAACACCCCCTTAAAAGTTAGTGTATGAGTCTCTACTTAGTTTTATACAAGACTTAATAACCTCTAGTGATTCATTTTGTCATAAGTTTTCATATATGAGTTTTAAAATGACGATCGCCTCAATTTATGATCCAGAATCATGTCGGTTGATCGGGGTTGGATGGAACACCGAGTAAATCCCAATGTTGGTTCAATTACTCAGGAATTTAAAAATGGGGTCAAAGAGTTCCTGAAATTTGCATATAACCATCCACAGTTTGTAGCCGAAGGGACGATTAAGTGTCCTTGTAGCAAGTGTGCGCTATCGAAGTTTCAAGATAGACAAACTGTTAAATCGCACATTCACAAATGGGGGTTCCAAAGCTTATATACAAGATGGTATGAACATGGAGAATTACTTAAATTAGATACTACCGAACATAATGTTTCAAATGATCAACAATCCCAGCAAAAGGTTCGCACTCACGTATATTTGCTGTTATATATGTGTTTAAATTTCACTGAAATCATTTTCTCGTTTTTAAAACTTTGTTACAGTCGCGTTTTGTTAAACCATACTTAGTTGTTATATCTTATGCACATATTGTTTTAGTTTTTGTTAAGGATATCAGTGAAATGATACCTATAAACGGATAAAAAACATTGAGGGAAAATAGTATTTGTTTTCATTTTCTGCACACTTCCTTTCAGCATGATAACTTATATCAATGCTAACCATAGAGGTCTTCAGCTAACTAAAAGTGGATACTAGTTATAACAATGGAAAGACAAAACGTCCATTATAACTTGGATTCAAGTCACGTGTTTAGCTGTTGACTGGCATACGGAGTAACACTTTATTGAAAAATATTTAAGCATCTATATATGCATCATGAAGTGAAATGTTGATGTCACTACTTATATCTGCATTGGGTATGCGTTTTTTTCCTTATGAAGCTGCTCCATGCATCCATGAAGGAGGACCCCTTTTTTTTGGTCAAACTGGTGGACAAGTATTTTATAAGAATTCAATATTTACGCGAGATAGATAGGCAGTCCTAGTATGATATTTGACAACTGATCTAAAGAGGGAGAAAACAATTACCCTCAACTAAATGTAAAGCTAGGTGGATGACTTTTATACTAAAAATGTCTGAATTTGAAAAGGCTAGATAGTGCTTTCGATTTACTTTTTCAATCTTCCATAGTGCCATGGATTCATTTAATAACTAGATCACAATCCAAATTTCTGCATATTTCTTGCTAGGCGGAGGTGGCTAAATGGCAGATTGGGTAACTTGGGTGGATTACTGGATTGGGTAACAAATAATTATAGGTACAGGTTAAACGGGTCAGGAGATTTACATACTTCTTTTATCTATCTTATCGAATATTATAAACAACATTTACACAAATAGCGACATTTTAAATGGACCTTAATTAGATTAGCCATATACCAGGAAAATAGTTTGGAATATTCATGCATTCCACGGAAGCTTTGGCAGATGCTCTAAGGTATTTAGAGTTGGTTTGCTGAAACACTGCGTAAAACCTCTACGAATTCTCTTATATTTGTCATCAAATAAGTGGTATGTCACGGGAAAATTGGTCAAAGTAGTATAGTCTCTATACTACTATTCATGGGAAATTGGTCAAAGTAGCCAAATAGGCAAAATACCCATCTGAGTTTGACAAATTGCTAAAAAAAACTCATGGTTTCTTTTCCAAATACCCACGAATCCCGCTTATACTCCCTGGAAAAGAAAGTAAGCAAGTATTCTTGCGCAAGCTCTCGATCTCCAAACCTCAAACCATAGCAGATGCACCTCTATATTAAGTAAGTAAACTTATTAAACAATCGTTTTTTCTTAAGTCAAGTGCTTAAATATCACACATATGTAATTATAGATTCTTAACGGTTCAAACGACATATTCATACATCATGAATCTTTTGGACCATTTTGTGTGTTTGATCTATGTTTTGTCAATTATTGTAGCATAGATACACTCTAGATACACTTAGTCATATATTATGGTTAGTAATCTTCATAATCTGAGTTTCTTGAATTTCTATAGCAGACCTTGCGAAACTATCTACAGCGCTTCTATACACCTTGCAGACCAGTTCTTTACTTCTTTTATTGCCCAATAAACCCTGATATTTATGCAAAGTTTGATTAGTTTTTGTAATTTTACCATTTTAATTTTTTATAAACAGGATTTCGACTGGTATTATGAGGCTAAGTTGACATATAGGGGCAAAATAGTTGTTGCCACCAAAATATTGGGTCGGTTGACTAAGAATCAGCTGGCTTTGTTTAGGACCACCTGTTTTGGTTCATGGTTGGATGTCCAGCATACAGGTGGAGACCCACAGTTAACTCATCTTATACTCCAGACTCAGGTGTTTCATGACCCACCCACACCTGATGAGATGTGGTTTGACATCGGAGGTCACAAGATTCGTTTTAGCCGCAAGGAGTTTTGTCTTGTCACCGGCCTTCGGTTCGGCAGTGATTCACATATTTTACCATGGGTTGCCGGAATGTCCAACAACCCATTCAAGGATAGAATGTTTCCTAACATACCTTCTGGGCAGTTGGTGAAGTTGTCGGACATTGTGACGATTTTTGATGATATGCACCCAAGTGTCCCTATGGATGACCACGACGCAGTCCGGATTTGTCTCTTAATGCTGTTACATATGGGATTTTTGGGTCGCCAACCTATAAACATAGTCCGTGATGAGTTGCTTATGTTGGTGGAGGATTTGGATTCATGGAACTTGTTTCCGTGGGGTTCGTATGTTTGGCAGTTTACCTTTCCACAGTTGTCGAAGGCGATAACTCAGCATCATGATTCTCATGCAGCTCCCCGCCCACAAGGCAAGCTGATCAAGTACACGTTAACTGGTTTTATTTGGGCTTTTAAGGTAATGTATCTTTGTTTGTTATTCTAGTGATTGTTATTTTTATAATAATATAATCGTTTAGTATTTGATGTATTTGATGTCATAGATTTGGATACTAGAGGCCTTCCCTTTTGCCCTATCGAATTTCCAGCGGGACGTGGGTTTGATTCCTAGAGCTATTAGTTGGAGGAGGATTCATCCGTTTTCGTGGGAGAAATGTCTGAACTTTGTTGTTGTTGATGTATATAAATTGCTTCATTATTACAGGTATCTTAATTACATCCTTTGTTAGTTTACGTAAATTTACGCCTTTTAATTTGCAGGAGAGACGTCCTCCGTTGCGGACGCTAACACCGACAGACGCTGAGAGGCAGACCAAATGGTGGAAGGCTTCTGCCAAGTATTTTGCAGGCGTCGATGATCAAAGACAACGACCGGTGAAGAATAAGAAAGCCCGGAGTCCTTCCCCAAGTAGGCCGGCTAAGAAAGCACGCAGTCCATCACCACCGCCTTCATCTCAGGTGCAAGACACATGTAATCTAGATCACGTACCCTCAGCTTTTGACGGTGTCGATGCCTGCGGGATGCCGACTTTGGATACCACCACTACTCCGTATAAAGATGATACGTATCTGAATGTGTATAGTTAACGTGAATTGATGATTCACTTAGTCAAAGTTATTGTTTTAGTTTTCCATGCACGTTTACATTTTCTCATGCATGTTTACAATAGGTAAGTTAGTGTGTTACTAGGTTAGTGGGAAGTTAGAGATGACAATTTCAAGTTATTACGGTATAAATATGTAACTATTTATTAGTTGATGTTAAGAAGAAAATTAATGAAAGTAATTTAGAGTCTAGTTTCCTCTCTATAATTCTTGGAGTCTTGCCCGCTCTAAGGGCCTTATCTGTCCCTTCTCGTATCTACTTCTTAGGAGATTGACCATCTATAATCGGTCTGTAACATTGGTGCTTTCATTCTCGTTCTCACCATGCCTCCCCGTAAAGACACACCAAACGACGATCCCCCCGCAAGTTTTCAAGACCAATTATCCGCTCTAAACGCAAAAGTTGATGCCCTCGTCAATGGCATGACAAACCTTCTCCAAGCCCGACTCGAAACAACCTCACAGAAACTCACTTGCCAAACCACCATTATTAAAAATGAGTCCAATGATTCCACCTCCAACACCAAGACCAGCATCACCGAGACAACAACCGATGTCATCATCGAAACAACCTCTCCCATTCCTGATATCAATAAACACGACAACACCATGGCTACGTATTTCCTTGAGGTCGCTTCTTGTAAAATCAAACCTGATCAAATCATTTCAAAAGACATGGTTAACCAAAACACTAGTACTACCGTCAACATTATTACAACCATCACCAAGACCGACACCGAGGTAACCACCTACACTCCTCCCCTGTTTCCGTCTATAACCCAGCGTGAGATGGTGACCTTCTATTCCGACAACCTTCATCAAACCTATACCTTTTCCACAATGGAGGACAAGTTAGAAGCCAAACGAGTTTGGTCTTCGCCCTCACTCTTCATCACGCTTTGTTTTCTATGCGCGAAAACATATCATCCCGGTCACCAATGCTATCCACCAAAATTTGTTCTTCTTGAATCCGAAGATGACCCACCGTGGGAGCCGAACGACCCGAGATACAAGACCATGAGCCTTGAGGACAAGGCTCGTTTTAAGGGCGGGAGTATTGATACGTATCTGAATGTGTATAGTTAACGTGAATTGATGATTCACTTAGTCAAAGTTATTGTTTTAGTTTTCCATGCACGT
>BQNB010024305.1:4200-60870 GCA_026074375.1 Tanacetum coccineum
GCAAACCCATCACTTTCTGCAGGTTTTTCTAAAAACGCGACCACGTTATGCGTTTTAGCAAACTTAGGGCTCGACATTATGATGATTTTGATGATCAAAGATGAAATTGAGTTAGGGTTTATGTTTAGAGTATGTTTGAATGATTGAAATCGAATGAAACCCTTAATCGAAGTATTTATAGAATCACCCTAAGTAGCAGGAACTTGAACTGGCAGCACTAATTGATGCCTAACAGCATTAACTTAAACCGGCAGCAGTATGTTAAACCTAGCAACATAAACAAATACGGGCAGCATTAATTTAAGCCTAACAACAGTAACTTAAGCTTAGCAGCATTAAGTTGAAGCTGAGCAGCATTAAATTTTAATACACCAGTAATTACTCAAATTTCATTCCAAAAAGCAATTTTCATCATCAAAATTTGATTCTCACAAGCTCGCTTTCTGTTTTTATGCTCACATTATCTTTCAATTCTTTTTGCTCACATAATCACTCATTTATGTTTTTATGCACACATCTCTCTTTCTAATTTTAAGCTCACTTAATCATAAGTGAAATGAGAATACAAAACCAACCAACACCCTCTCCAAGGCATGGAGAGGGTATTTATACTACAATGTTGTCCAGCCATAGGCCTTGGGAGGCTTTCTATGGGCCTTTGGGCCATATTAGCTTATCATACTAGACATTGACTAACTACGGGCTTTGACTAGTTAATATTGGAAGGTCACTCTAATTTACAAAAATTTAATCCTAGCATACTATGCTTTTATCTTTAGTCTTCAGCTCGTAAACTTCATGTCTTTTATCTTGTGAATATGTTGTAGTGTCTTTTGACTTTAGGCACAAGCTTGTTCCTTTATCTTGACTTGTAAGTGAAATTGTGATCTTGAACACTTTGAGATCATCAACCAAGCATAACTCATTTTGCCATCTTGTGACTTTGCCATCTTGTGAAATTGTGACTCCTGGACCGACATGCTCATACCTTTCTTGATTTGTTGACTTGAAAAGCTTTATTGTTGCATCTTTCTTGAAATTCTTTAACTTTAACACTTCTTCAGTTCGAGAAAGACGTTCGGTATCAGAGTGGCGGAAACTTCTTTGAAATTATTTGACTTTAATACTTTGTCACTTCAAGAAATACGTACGGTATCAGAGTAGCGGAAGTCTTGAAACATGTACTTGAGCTTTCATGATGTCTTTATGTTTGTCGGTCTGGTATGAGCATGTGGCTATGAATCTTGTGAGTCAGTAGGAAACAGGTACCTTCACCACCATCTTTAAGTTTCCTATAATAAAACAGTTAGCAATAAAGCAGGGGGACAAATATGGCTTTCTCATTCGCCCGTGTTTGGTTGGAGTAACCTTTGAATCCGTGAGGATCGACCTGTGATCAGGTAGATTCAATTTAAGAAGAATCTCCTTGACAGGATTTCCAGCTGAAGTATAGAATCTTTCTAACACATGTGTATTAGATTCATCAAACTCATCATGTTCTCATTATCGGAACATCTCAAAGCAGACAGCACAATAAGAGTGAACCAGCGAGTTACTATCTCACCAATTGAAGTAAAAAAATTGATTTGAAAATCAATCGACGTGTCACTTGCTAAAGTGGTTTTGTGACACATCGAGAGTGTTAATCATTTCAAAATTCATCATCAATCGTCAATTCATAACCTGGAACAAGTTTGATTCTTGTAGAATCGCACCATCGTTTCTTTCTAGTTGTCACAAGTTTGATTCATATAGAATCGCACAAGTCACCTACCATGAGCTTGTTTAATGTTGGCTCAAGCAGGATTTCCATCTTCATTGTGAATGATATCACTCAGATGTTCTGGCAAAATCACAAGGATAATGCGAAGGACTCTTAGTATATATCTTGTCATTCACATTGTGCGACTTAACAAATTTAATTTGAAAAGTGTCCTAATGAGATTTATGGATGATCTCTTTTTGGCTCTAGACTCAATAGTGCACTTTGATTTTAGTGATCGGAGGCTGGAGCTTAGTACTACATTTTCAATATCAACTAACTCAGAGTGAGAGAGTTGATAGAAATGTGTGAATCTCCGTGAGTTTTGAAATAAAGTCTTTCCGACTTTGAGCGGCTGGGAAGGGTTATGCATAGTGGGTCCATAATTGTCTTCAATGTCGGAAAACATCTTAGTGTTTCGACAGTTTATGTATAGACCCGGTTTCTGCCTAAGTGTATGGAGGGCTTCTTTCTTTTCAACCTTTATCTTTACATTTCTTTTTCATTCTTTAACCCCTTTAATGCTTACCGAGACTTCATAACTAACACCTTGTTGGCTTTGTTCCAGTGTTAGCTCCATCTCAGTCTGCATTCTTCCCTTAATCTTACTTAACTCCTTTTATCATACCTAAGGACTTCTACACTAACTAGTGGATATCCCTAGGTAGATCCCTCCGGTTCTTGTTGGATTATGGGATTTGAATACCTATGCCTAACCACCTTATATCTCCATAAATTAAAGTACATGGTCGGTCTTTTGAGTGTTCCATCACGATCAGAACCAAAATCATTGAAAAGTTTAATCAAAGTGTTTGATATAAATATCAAAAGGTTTACACTTTGAGAGTTTTTCATTATCACTAAAAGCACCCCCTTAACATGTGCATCGTAATCATAGTACATGCTAGGTGTGGAGTGCATTAAGTCAATTTTATTTGATCACATCTTTCAATACAAGTTAGATCCATGTTAATCATATTTTCTCCCCTTATCTAAGATGTTAACCCCTTGATATTTTAGATATCAATTGATTAACCTTTCAGGGAAAAAATGTTATATACTATCTATGAGGAACATTTTAATGATCCCTCTCAATTCATAAGGGTATATAAGATAGTGATGAGTACAATAATTTGAAATTTTTTGAATTTACTAAGAAATTCTTGAAAATTTTGTACTCGAGCACTCCTTATTATCACCATAAGTCTAGACTACATATATACAAATGTCACAAGTTATTTAGTACGTACAAGGTTTGACCTGTTATGATGAGGACATCATATGATAAATCACATGGTCCTTTGCAGCAGTGGAAAGTCTCCCTCGTATGGTCTCCCAGCAACAAATTTCTCCAAACTCCGCATAATCCTCCTTGTCTTTAGCTGTTTGTCAATTGCTTGGATCATAGCTCCTGTTTTGTCTTTGTCACTTTGTCGCCCATAGTCTGTGTAAAATACTCCATCCGAATTCCTTTAAACCGATCAATAAGACAGTTCGAACGTCATCTGATGAACCGTCTCTGAACCGTGTTAGTTCCATCAATACGCAACAGTCTGTTCTTTTTGTCTTTGTTCTGGTAAATGAAACCTCTGGGATTGGACTATGCTGTGTAAGCTTCCCTTCTTTTAAGATCTGCTGTATACGTATATAACAACCCGTAATTTTCATCAATGTAATTATCCATCTATTAAATTAGATGCACTATAATATCCATCTATTATATATACCACCTTTTTACAGGGAAATTTTTGCTTTATCACATTATGCAACTACACTTGCATCTCTAAAGTAACGGCTCACACAACCTACCTATGCCAATTCTCTATAATGTTTATATCATGTAAACATCCTAATATGTCAAGGCCTATATCTTAATATCATATTTACCAAGTACATTACCCCATCATTATTATACCATTTACAACGTTATAATCAAAACAGACATTAAACATTAAACGTTATATATCAAACCCTAATTATATGTAATGTACACATATAAAATGAATGTACAAGTATTCAAGGCATGTGTACAAGTATCATAGCATAATATTTGAATCACACTTCCCTCGAAAACCATGGTACAACACGTTTAAGCTCAATGTACAAATCAATAAAGCACGAATTCAAATAAGCTCATTTTACCACCATTTTTCTTCTGTTTCTAACATTACTTGAAAAAAAAAAAAAAAGCACTAAGTACAAGCTCCTAATGCACAACATTTAAACCCTAATTACCCTAATCCTAAACCCTAACCTACGTCCTAAAACCTAAAACCCTAACCCAAAACTAGTTTTAAAACCCTAGTTTCATTTTAAAACCTAAACCTTAAACCTAAACCCTAATCTTAACAATAAAAACTTAATCCTAAACCCTAATCTATCCTAAACCTTAACCCTAACTCGAATTTAAAACCAAAAACCCTAACCCGAACCTAAATTCAAACCCGACACCCCTTTATTTCATTTTGACCTATTTTAAACCAAGCTAGCATCTAAGCACCACCATGACCTCACTACTACATCACCACTAAGCACCTTACCCACCTCCTTGCCTCTTTGCTTGCTACAATACTTGGTTACCAAGCAAACACCCCCTTCGTCAACTTTCTTGCAAACCGAACCCCCCACAACCCTTCCACCTTGCAAACCTACACTCCTAGCTCTCTAAACTCATCACCTAGCTGCCCTTAGTTATTCTCCTACAACCCTTGGCCACCACACCAAGAAAACTTGGCCACCAAGGGTGTTCGAGTAATATATATACGCATACATACACATACTTTTCAAACACACCTCAAATCTTCATCACAAACACAAATGGAGTTCTAAATCAGACCAAGGAGGATCAAGAGAAGCCCCAAGATCAGTTTGAAGCCAAGAAGAAAGAAAGAAGAAGCCATTGAAGTCATTTCTAGGCGTACGAACCCAAAAACACCATTTCGACCCCTTTCTAGCTCAAGTAAGCCTAAATCTTGTTCAATAAGCTCATAATATGTCTTAGAATATTCATAATACTCCTAAGATCCTATATGAACCCTTGTTAAAGCCTTGAATCCTCAAACCCATGCGTTTTTGGTTAAAATCCTAAAAACGACCCGTTTTGATTTTCTAGCTAACGAATACTTTTTCTAAACTTTTGTTACGTTAGAACATATTATTTTAGCTTATTCTTATAAGCCATGACATGCAAAACTCTTTTGGATTTCAAAAATATCAAAATTATAAATTTTGGACTTGATTTGCAAATGTTTTCATGCATAGGGGTATATATCGTAACTTTCTGAAATTTATAACTAGAGGGGCTGAAAATGTCATTTTCCTAAATTATATATACTTTATATATAAAGGACTAAATTTGTAAAAGTTTATAAATCAAGGGTATATATTGCTAATTTTTGCAGACTTAAAAATATAAAATATAATATATTTATATAATTATAAATATAGATAAGACTCGATTTTATTAAACCCTACACATTTATCGTTATGAACATACGATCGATGCATAAAAAAACAATTACGTATATATTAACGTAATTTATCATCGACTAGTCTTTTGAAGAAACGTAAAATCTACGTATCACGTTCTAGGGAGCTGCAATTGAGAGTTTCATTTGGTATAACGTTAGACGAGTTTGCTAGATTGACGATTTAAAGTGTCCTGGCTCCTCAAATGTTTACTACATGACCTCTGAATTATGATGACCCGAACAGTGATACAATATTTCTATAAATTAATAAATCAAATTATTAAACATCATGAAGTTTTAGAACATAAAGAATCAAACTAAGACTTGACATATTACCCTAGGTTGCGTGACAAGGCCGTTACTTTCACTTGATATATTTTTACCATCAATCAGATTTCCCCTGTTATGGTGAGTTCATAGCCCTCCCCCCGCCCCAATTAAAACTTTCCTAATTCTCCTAACCCGCAAGGGGGATACATGCTATAAAACCATGAATATACGTTATTCAACTGTAATGCTAACCTGATATATTATTTGCCTAAAGTCCTACTTTTGCCATGAAGACCCCACTATCATGAACCGTTAATTACTTTTCGGAGTAAGCGCGAATGCTGTGAATAGATCTATTTGGGACTGAACTCCCCCGTTGGTGTACCTATACTTTTCTGGTAACCAAAACGCACATTCATTTGAAATCACTATGCGGTGTTTGGCAAAGGCACCCGTTGGAGGCAACTTCTGTGATTTTAATGATTATCTCAGGTCCTCGGTGTCATGAGCTTAGGCAATAATACTGTTTTCATAAACATTGACTCAAAGGCAAATTATTACACTTATGGGTGAATAACAACGTAACCCACTATTGAACTTGTATTCAAACTGTTTTACCATAAACCCTATGAAATTTTCAACTCAGCCATGGTGTTGATTTTTTTAGCATTTATCTCAGGTAACTAGGCACTTATGGCCGGAAGTGCGACGAACTTGAAGATGTCTAAACTGTTATCATTAAAACTTATGTTACTAGATTTTTTGGGATCTCTCTTCTTGGTAAAAACTCTGATGAATAAATGAATGATAACTAAATTTTCCAAAAACGTCTCTTTATGAGTCGTTTTGATATGATTTGACTGTTGTCTATGAAGTAATACCCCGATTAGCTTCCACTGCTATATTTGTCAAATGGGGGATGTTATAGATTTGGTAATCAGAGCCAGTTTATAGAAAACAAGGTGAAACCTTAACTATAACACTTTTCTTTTCCATCCAAGAAAGGTCTTTGTCCACTACATCTCCCGAATAGTAAGTAGAGTACATAACTATTAAACTATTCTATAAATATACTTATGTATTTACCGCTGGTTGTTAACAAGTTAGTTCTTCTCCCACCACCCACTTCTGATATTGAGGATGCTTTTTCCTCTAACTTGCCTTGGGAAAAAAACAATATCCCCGGCTTCCCCGGACCTTCCCCATCTTCACCAGGAAATACTTATTCTAGCTCTACAAATAACTCATTTGGTTTAGTTCCAATAGCTTCACCAACTCTTTCACTTTTTCATGATGACCCCTATGTTAAGGTCATGCAAGCATATTATGCTAAAGAATCACCTATTCCACTGCCAACTATTATGCCTCCATCTTCAATGCTATCTCCAATATTTAATTCTCAAGAATTCTTTCTTCCTGAGGAATTATTGCCACTTAAGAAACGAGGTCTTGACCGATCATCCTTCTCTACTTCTACCCTACCTCAAGCATTTGAGATAGGAGAAAGCTCTCGTAAGACAAGTCTGGAACGCCACGAGGAACAAATTAAGGAAATTTTGAATCACCTAGATGAACTCTCTCTCGACCGCATTGAACACATAGAAGACAACATAGAAGGTCTTAGAAAAGGTCGGGTGATCATACAACAAGATTTTAACAATCTGGAAACTGAACTCCAAAAGGCTCGTGCTCAAATTGCTAAACTTCAAAGAAAGCAATTGGGAAATAACAACAAGATTTCTCTGGCTTGCTTCAGGATTGCTAATCTAGAACAAATTATCGAGGAGATCCAGGTTCGTCACCAAGCAGATAAGGAAAGTCTTCTGGATGCAATCTATGAACTCAAGAACAGCCATGAAGGACCATCAGACTACTAGATTAGATACTAGTTATAACTTTTGTTAGAACCTAGCCACGAGATGTGTGGTATAAATAACAACACTTGTCAAATTTTGACTATGTACAGTACAAAGGCAAGTTGTTCATGATATAATATAATGGCGATCCCGTTGTACTTCATTGTTTCATATTCATCCTATGTCCTATATCTCCGTCTTCATCATTATGAATCTTACCGTGACCCCTAGAAAATAAACTAGGCCTTGAGAAACCTAATGAGGCTGATGCTTGTTAGAATTCATATCAAATAAGTATCTATGATTTAAAAATCACTATTGTTAAAAAATGCTTAAAGTTTAAAAATAAGCATTTCATTTTAAGACTTGTGATATCATTCTTATTACGTGTTTTCTTATGTTGATAGAATGCCTCCCAAAAGGACGTCAACATCTGAAGCACCAGCCATGACTCAGGCTGCCATCAAGAAACTAGTTGCTGATAGTGTTTCCGCAGCTCTGGAAGCACAAGCCACTAACATGGCAAATACTGATAATACCACCAGACCAAGAGAAGCTCCTGTAGCAAGACAGTGTAGCTACAAAGAGTTCATGAGCTGCCAACCTATCAACTTTAAAGGTACGGAAGGAGCTTGTTAGACTTATCCGCTTTTTTGAGCGAACTTGAATCAGTGTTTTCCCGAGCAACTGTATCGTAAGACTGTAAAGGTAAAGTTGGCAACTGAAAAACCGCCCCATTTATTGAAGAAGCTCTATCCTGGTGGAATTCTTTTGCCCAACATTGGGATGAAAAAAAAAAAAAAAAAAAGCTACAAGATTCACCATGGGTTGAATTCAAGAACCTTTTGATAAAGAAATTACTGTCACGAACTGGAGGTCCGCACAGATGAAGACGAATTACCATCTGACGTGAAGGTAATGAGCTCAAGGCATAATGTGAGAAGATTCCAGGTAATTGGCAACCTTATGTCCACTATGGTCAAATTCTGAGAAAATAAAGGAAGTTTTCATTGGGGGATTGACTCAAAGTATTGAAGGGAATGTTACCGCCTCTAAACCTCAAACTCTAGAAGAAGCCATTAACATAGCCCTAGGCTTATGGGATCAGTAACAAAGCACACCCCAGTGCACGTATCAATTGATCATAAACGAAAGTTTGAACTGACAGAAGAACTTTCACAACAACAACAACCGTAACATCAACACCACAACCGCTCAATAATCACCAACCACAACAGAATAAAGAAATGAAACCTCCAGGTCTTATGCACTGACACTCCAACGAAGAAACAATGGGTATATTGGAAACCGTCCCCTGTGTAAGAAATGTACCTTGCATCATACAGGACCTTGCACTATTAAGTGTAATACTTGTAACAAGGTGGGCCATCTGACCAAGAACTGCAAAAACAAAGGGCCAGCCATTGGAAGTAATCTGCTACCAGTGACAGTTACTTGTCATGCCTGTGGAGAGAAAAGGCATTACGCAAATCAGTGCCGAAAGACCACCAATAACAATGCCCAGGGAAGAGCCTACATGTTGAGGGATAGGAATGCTCACCAAGACCCAAACGTAGTCACGAGTATGTTCCTTCTAAACCAACATCTAGCTAGAGTATTATTTGATTCTGGAGCCGATAAAACTCTGTATCCCATATCTCTTGCTCTAACTAATATTCCCTACCATACAACAGATTCCTTTTACGATATCCGAAATGCTGACGGAAAACTAGTAAGCACAACACCGTTCTCAGGGTGCAACTCTGACTTTATTAAACCAACCTTCAAAATTGATCTTTAGCCGATCACACTTGGTATTTCAACTCGTCATTGGTATGGATTGGGTTAATCCAAGGTATCATCTTAGAATTAATCGTAACGAGAAAGTCGTCCACATCCCAATCAACGGTGAAACTTTGATCATCCGAGGTAATCAAAGTAAAACCCGACTAAGTCTCATATCCTGTATAAAAACTGAAAGATATATATCCCGAGGTTGTCAAGTTTTCGTAATCCAAGTAATGGAAAAGAAGTCAGATGAGAAAAAGACTAGAAGATATCCCAGTATTAGTAAGAATTCCCAGAAGTTTTTTTCCTGAAGATCAAGCCAGCCTCCTCCCGTTCGCCAAGTAGAATTCCAAATCGATTTAATTCCAGGAACATCACCTATAGCCCGAGCACCGTATAGATTAGCACCTTCAGAAATGCAAGAACTATCAACCAACATTCAGAGTTATCGGATCGAGTTTTATCCGACCAAGGTACTTCGCCTTGGGGAGCTCCTGTCTTATTTGTCAAAAAGAAAGACGATCTTTCAGAATGTGTATCGATTACCGGGAGTTTGAATAAACTTACCGGAAAGAATCTTTTTTTTTTTATTTACCCAATACCCAGGATTGATGACGTTATGACAACTTTAAAGGTTCGAGTGTCTATCTCGAAGATTGCCTTAAGAATCATGCAATCCATCAACTGAGAGTCAGGATAAGATATTCCTAAGAACAGCTTTCAGAACAAGATACAGCCACTATGAATTTCAAGTAATGCCATTGTTAAACTAACTCTCCTGCTGTTATTCATGGATCTCATGAACCGTTGTGTAAACCATTCTTGGACAAGATTCGTAATAGTAGTTTCATCGATATATTCCTCATCTACTCCGTAACAAAGAAGAGCACGCAAATCATCTAAGAATAATCCTAGAATTACTCAAGAAAGAGAAGTTGTATGCCAAGTTCTCCAAGTGTGATTTCTGGATTCATATCGTGCAATTCCTTGGACACTTAATTGATAGTTAAGGACTTCATGTTGACCCCGCCAAGATTGAAGCAGTAAGAAAGTGGACAGCTCCTATCTACACCCACATAAATACGGTCAATACTTGGGACCGCCGTTATTAACGAGATTTATCAAATATTTCTCAAAGATTGCAAAGTCTTTGACTGAATTAACCCAAAAAAACAAGAAGTATATCTAGGCGAAGACCAAGAGTCGGCTTTCCAACTGCTAAAACAGAAGCTATGTGAAGCTCCAATCTTAGATTACTAGAAGAAATGATGATTTATGTTGTTTTACTGTGATTCATCCCATCAAGGTTATAGGACGGTGGTTAATGCAAAAAGAGAAGGTTAATATCATATGCACCCGACAACTAAGCCTAATGAAGAAAAACAGATACACTCATGATCTCGAATAAGGAGCAGTAGTGTTCGCACTTAAAAATTTTAGAGACACTATATATATGTCACCAAATGTATTGTGTACACTGATCATAAAAGGTCTACACATTCCATGATCATAAAAGTTGAACAGAGACAACAGCCGTTGGCTAGAATTGCTTGCTGACTACGAATGGTGAAATTCGCTAGCCATCCTGAACGGCAAATAGTTGTAGCCAGATGCCTTAAGCCGAAAGGAACAAATCAAACCACTTCGAGTTTGATCATTAGTCATGACCATTCATCAAAAATTACCATCACAAATCCTTCAAGCCCAAAATGAAGCACTCAAAGAAGAAAACATCAAGGCTGAAAACTTACGAGGAATGAACAAAGCATTTAAAATACATCCTGATGGAACTCGTTGTATTAAAAACCGAAGCTGGTTACCACTTTTTGGTAATCTGAGAGACTTGATCATGAATAAGTCCCATAAATCGAAGTATTCCATTCACCCAGGTTCTGACAAGATGTACCAGGATCTAAAGAAACTCTATTGGTGACCTAACATGAAGGCAATCATCGCTAAATATGTTGGCAAATGTTTGACATGTTCTAGAGTTAAAACAGAATGTCAGAAGCCATCTGGCTTACTGGTACAACCAGAGATTCCTATGTGAAAGTGGGAGAAAATAACAATGGATTTCATCTCAAAACTACCCAAAACCTCAAACAGACATGACACAATCTGGGTCATTGTTGATCATCTTACCAAATCCACACATTTCATCCCTACCCGAGAGACAGATAGTATGGAAACCCTTACAAGGTTATACATAAAGGAAATAGTCTCCCGGCATTGAGTGCCAATATCTATCATCTCATATCGTGACAGTCATTTCACATCTAGATTCTGGCAATCATTACAGAGTGCTTTGGGTACTCAATTAGACATGAGTACGAATTATCATCCTGAAACCGATGTATAAAGTGAAAGAACCATCCAAACACTTGAAGACATGCTTCGAGCCTGTGTTATAGATTTTAGAAAAGGATGGGAAAAACACTTACCATTAGTAGAATTTTCTTACAATAATAGTTACCATGCCAATATTAAGGCAACACCATTTGAGGCACTTTATGGTCGAAAGTGCAGATCACCTGTTTGCTGGGCCGAAGTTGGTAGATGTCAACTTACAGACCAAAATAATCAATGAAACCTCTGAGAAGAAAGTGCCAATTCGACAACGCTTGCAAACTGCAATAGACCGGCAGAGAAGTTAAGGCTAATGAAAGACGAAAGTCTTAAATTCTTCACAGTTGGAGATCGAGTTATGTTAAAAGTGTCCACCTCGAAAAGGTGTCATCCATTCGGAAAACGAGGAACGCTTAATCCCGTACATGGAACCCCACCCCCCTTTTTTAAAATCCTTGAACGGATTTGGCCCAGTGGCAATAAAACTAGAGCTTCCTGAAGAGCTCAGTAATGTCCACAGTACTTTCCACGTTTCTAATCTAAAGAAATGCTTATCTGACGAATCCCTTGTCATTCCAATGAAAGAGCTTCGACTCGATGACAAACTCAACTTTGTGGAGAAGAACCAGTGGAGATCATGGATCGAGAATCAACAACTGAAGACAAAGTCATATTCCTATAGTCAAAATAAGATGGAACTCTAAAAGAGGACCATGAATATTATGATGGGAACGCGAAATCAAATTCGTGCAAGTATCACACGATGTTTTCAAACATCACTCCAATGCCAACTAAATCTCAGGACAAGATTTCTTTTAAAAGGAGGGAGACTATACCAAACCGTAAATTTCATCAATGTATGTTACCCATCTATTAAATTAATGAACTGAAATATCCATCTATTATATAATACACCTTATTTACAGGGAAAATTTTGCTTTATCACATTATGCAACGTAACTTGCATCGTCTAATAAACGACTCACATAACCACTAGCCAATGCCAGCTATATCTATGTTTTTATATCATGTAAACATCCTAATATGTCAAGTCTATATCTATAATATCATTTTTACCAAGTACAATAACCAAAACACGTGTACGCAATAACAATGATAATATCAGAAGACAACAGACTTTATCCATTAACATTAATATCAAAACCCTAAATAAAATGATAAATGTTATCATATCAACAGAATGTGCAAGCCATCAAGCATGTTGTACAAGTGTAACAATAGCATAATCTTTTTGAAAATATAATTTCCCTTCCAAGTCAATGAACAACTCTTTAGCTCAATGAAGCAAGTCAATTCAAGCAAGACAACCAAACTAGGACATTTACCTCTAAATCTCTCAAGTTTCAAACTACCACACTAGCACAAGGACAAGCACATTAATGCATGATTTCAAACCCCAAACCTAAATCTAAGTCATCTTAAAGCCTAATACTAAAACCCTAAACCTTAAAGAAACCCAATAAACCCTAATCTCAACTTTAAACCTAAAACTAAACCCAACACCTTATTCCTAAACCTTAATCCTAACATTAAACCTAATCCAAACCCTAAACAATCCTTAATCCTAACCCTAACCACGAATTAAAACCTAAATCCTAACCAAAACAAACCAAACCAGACACCCCTTTAAGATTCCATTTGACCCATTTAATCAAACAAGCACCTCAAGCAAGCATCCTAGAACCACCACGACATCACTACCATGTCACGAAGCAAGTAACAGAGCACTCCATCACCTCCCTTGGCCACCAAGTTTGCATTGTCACCTCCTTGTTATCCTATGTTAACCGAACCCTCACACACCCTCACTACCTTGCATAGCTACACTCCTAGCTCTCCATACTCATCACCTAGCATCCCTTAGTCACTACTCTAGCACCTTGATCCCTACTCTAAGCATAAAACTTGGGCACCAAGGGTTTTCACCCCTATATAAGCCAAATCCAAGCAACCCTTTCAAATCACACCTCAAATCTTCATCACAAACACAAATGGAGTTCTAGATCAGCCAAGGAAGAAGTAGAAGGTCCCTAAGATCATAATTTAAGCCAAGAACCAAGAGGAAAAAGCCCTTGAAGTCGTTACTAGGCGTACGAAACCAAAAACCCCATTTCGACCCATTTTAGCTCAAGTAAGCTTATAATCTTGTTCAATAAGCTCATAATCTGTTTTAGAATGTTCATAATACTCTTAAGATCATATATAAACTCTTGTTTGAAGCCTTGAATCCTCAAACCTATTGTGTTATTTGACTAAAAACACCAAAAAATGACCCGTTTTGATTTTCTAGCTAACAAATCCTTTTTCTAAACTTTTTTTGCGTTAGAACATCTTAATTTAGCTTATTCTAATAATCTATAACCTGCAAATATCAGTTGAAACCCTAAAATAAGCTTGCATGGCTTATTTGGGAATTGATTGCAAATTTTTCAAATGGGCAATAGTGGTATATATCCGTAACTTTCAAAATTTATTAACTAGAGGGGCTTAAAAAATGTCATTAATATTAAAGTTATAACTATAAGACCTATCTTGACAAGTGTTCAAAGTTAAAGGTTAAATTAAATATATTTTAATAATAAAGGACTAAACTTGTAAAAGTTTATAAATCGAGGGTATATATTGCCATTTTTGCAAACTTAAAAATATAAAATATAATATTTTTATATAAATTATAAAAATATATATTAATATTATAAAACTCGATTTTATTAAAACCTGACACATTAATCGTTATTAATCATCGATCGACGCATTATAAAACAATTACGTTATATATTTAACGTAATTTATCATCGACTAACTTTTGAAGAAAACGTAAAATTTTAACGTATCACTTACTAGGGAGCTTCATGATGAGGAGTTCATTTAGGTATATGTTATCTGGATTTCGATTTAAAGTGTCCTGGCTCCTCTAACGTTACTAAAATGAACTTCTGACATATGATGCCCGAACAGTGATACAATATTTCCATAAATTAATAAATCAAAGTAATACGTTAAACTTTATAAAGTTTTGAAACATAAACCATCACACTAAGACTTGACATATTACCCTAGGTTGCGTGACGAGGCCGTTACTTTCACTTGATATACTTTTGCCATCAATCAGATTTTCCCTGTTAAGGTGAGTTCATAGCCTCGCATTTTAAATCTTCTAATATTTCATAAACCCGCGAGGGGGATACATGCTATAAACCATGAATGCAAGTGTTTTTCCAACTGTATGCTATCCTGATATATTATTGCCTAAGTCCTTACTTTTGCCATTAAGACCCCACTATCATGAACCGTTAATTACTTTTCAGAGTAAGCGCGAATGCTGTGAATAGATCTATTTGGGACTGAACTCCCCCGTTGGTGTACCTATACTTTTTTGCTAACCAAACGCACTTCATTTGAATCACTATGCGAGTGTTTGGCAAAGGCACCCGTTGGGGCAACTACTTGTGATTATTGATTATCTCAAGGTTTCGGTGTCATGAGCTTAGGGCAATAATACTGTTTTCTATAATAATTGTACTCATTGCAATTATTACACTTATGGGTGTATAACAACGTAACCCACTATTGACTTGTATTCAAACTGTTTAACATAAACCTATGAATTTTACTCAACCATTGTGTTGACCTTTTATCTCAGGTATTTGAGCAACTTATGGCACGGAATGGACACAGACTTGAGTTGGCTAAACTGTATCGATTCAAACTTTAGGTTTTCATGTAGATTTGGGACACTCTGTTTGTAAAACTCTAGATGAAATAATGAATGATAACTTATCCTTTTAAAAACGTCTCTTTTGAGTCTTTTTCTATGATTATGACTGTTGTACTATGAAATAATACCCCGATTAGCTCGCTGCTATATGAAAAAATGGGTGTTATACCAAGATCATGGAGTTCTTTGGTTACAAACATTTAGAAGAGATTACTGTTCAAAGGCAGACGATCAGCTGTACAGGTTTCTAGCATGTGACAACAAAGACTTCGTACCAAACCTTTGAAGATATGTTACTTTTTCTTGTTCAAGGTAAGCTGGCCAACCTCAATTTGGATGAACGATTTGCACTAAATGTGTCTTTGAGATTGTACACGAGATGCATTGTCATTCAAGAACGTGTGGAGGATCTACAACTGGCAGTTGAAAGCTACCAGAAGAAGATAAATATCTCAAGACCAGACTCATACCATTCAGATCTTAGAAAAATGACTCCCTACACTGCTTACCATAATATCCAAGGCATTATCTATCAAGATGACATGAACAGAAATCGTTTGATGCGCACTGATGAACTTTACAAGTTCAGTGACGGCACACTAAACCATGTTCGTACCGCTCTCAATGATATTGCTACTGGTATTCAGATGGAGTACTTGCCAAAGAGAAAATGGATCAAACAAGACAAGCAGAGAGCTTGGGTATGATAAATGCCATTGATAAGAAACTCAAAGATAGAAGGTTGATGCGTAGTCTGGTAAAAGTTATTAGGTGTACAGGACCTTACGGAGGAGACCTTCGCTGCTACAAAGACCAATATGATTCCATCATAAGATGTTCTCATCACATAGTCAAACCTCGTAAATAATAAAAATTTGTAAATTTGTATAATAGTGTAAGACCTTATGGTGAAAATAAGGAGTGCTCTAGTAAAAAATTTCAAGAATTTCTATATAATTAAAAAAAAATTCAAATTATTATAACTCAGTCACTATCTTAAATACCCTCAAATATTTGAGGGGGAGCAATTAAAATGTTCCTGTTAGGATTGTGTAACATTTTGTCCTCGCACGTTTAAATCCAAATTGATATCTAAAATAACAAGGGATTAACATTTTGGAGAAAGGGAGAAAATGTGATTAAACTGAATCTAATTTGAAATGTGATCAGATAAAATGGACTCAATGCACTCCACACTTAGCATGTACTACGATTACGGTGCACATGTTAAGGGGAGCTTTTAGTGATGATGAAAATCACCTCAAGAGTGTAAATCTTTTGATATTTATATCAAGACACTTGATGAACATTTCAAGATTTTGCTCGATTGTGATGGAATACCCGAAAGACCGACCATGTACTTAAATTTATGGAGTTATAAGGTGGTTAGGTATAGGTATTCAATTCCCATGATCTAGGCAGAACCGGAGGGATCTACCCAGGGATATCCACTAGATAGTGTAGAAGTCCTTAGGTATGATACAAATGAGAAAAAAGTGAGAATTAGGAAAAGTGCCGACTAAGATGGAGCTAGTACTGGAACAAACCTAACAAGGTACTAGTTATGAAGTCTTGGTAAGCACTAAAGGGGTTGAAGAATTAAAAAGAAAAGTTAAGATAAAGGGTGAAAAGAAAGAAGCTCTCCTTACACTTAGGCAGAAACCGGGTCAATACATCTGCTGTCAAGAATCACAAAGATGATTGCTGACATTGAAGACTGACATCATGGACCTAGTGATGCAATGCACAACCCTCCCTAGCCACTCAAGGTCTCTCAAAAGACTCTTGTTTCATTTCTCATGGAGATTACACGCATTTCTATCAACTTTCTCACTCCGAGTTAGTTGATATTAAAAAGGTGGCAGTCTGCTCCAGCCTCCGATCACTAAAACCAAGTATACACTATTGATCAAGAGCCAAAAGAGATCATCCATAAATCTCATTAGGACACTAGTCAAAATTATCCTTGCTATCTCACAAAAGAAATAACGAGAAAATATAAAGAGTCCTGCGACATTATCCTTGTGATTATTGCCAAACATCCGAGGAGTGATATCATTCACAATAAAGATGGAAATCCTGCTTGAGCCAACATCAAACAAGCTCATGGTAGGTGACTTGTGCGATTCTATATGAATCAAACTTGTGACAACTAGAAAGAAACGATGGTGCGATTCTATAAGAATCAAACTTGTTCCAGGTTATGAATTGACGATTAATGATGAATTTTGAAATGATTAACACTCTCGATGTGTCACAAAACCACTTTAGCAAGTGACACGTCGATTGATTTTCAAATCAATTTTTTACTTCAATCGGTGAGATAGTAACTCGCTGGTTCACTCTTATCGTGCTGTCTGCTTTGAGACGTTCCGATAATGAGAACATGCTAAGTTTGATGAATCTAATACACATGTGTTAGAAAGATTCTATACTTTAGCTGGAAATCCTGTCAAGGAGATTCTTCTTAAATTGAATCTACCTGATCACAGGTCGATCCTCACGGATTTGAAGGTTACTCCAACCAAACACGGGCGAATAACAAAGCCATATTCGTCCCCCCGCTTTATTGCTAACTGTTTTATTACAGGAAACTTAAAGATGGTGGTGAAGGTACCTATTTCCCGCTGACTCATAAGATTCATAGCCACATGCTCATACCAGACCGACAAACATAAAGACATCATGAAAGCTCAAGTACATGTTTTAAGACTTCCACTACTCTGATACCGTACGTCTTTCTTAAAGTGATAAAGTATTAAAGTCAAAGAATTTCAAAGAAGTTTCCGCCACTCTGATACCGAACGTCTTTCTCGAACTGACGAAGTGTTAAAGTTAAATAATTTTAAGAAAGATGCAACAATAAAGCTTTTCAAGTCAATAAATCAAGAAAGGTATGAGCATGTCGATCCAGAAGTCACAAGTTCACAAGATGGCAAAGTCACAAGATGGCGAAACGAGATTATGCTTGGTTGATGATCTCAAAGTGTTCAAGATCACAATTTTACTTACAAGTCAAGATAAAGGAACAAGCTCATGCCTAAAGTCAAAAGACACTACAACATATTTACAAGATAAAAGACATGAAGTTTACGAGCTGAAGACTAAAGATAAAAGCATAGTATGCTAGGATTAAATTTTTGTAAATTGGAGTGGCCTCCCTTAGGGGGAGATTGTTAGGATCAAGAAAAGTCTCGGTCACTTCCAATATTAACTAGTTAAAGCCCATAGTTAGTCAATGTCTAGTATGATAAGCTAATATGGCCCAAAGGCCCATAGAAAGCCTATTAAGGCCCATGGCCGGTTATGTTTGTAAGTATAAATACCCTCTCCATGCTTTGGAGAGGGTGTTGGTTGGTTTTATATTCTCATTTCATTTATGCATTATATGTTTCTTACTTTCTCTCTCTAGAATACATCTTTCCTTCTACTTTCTCTCACTAAGTTCCTACCCAATTCATATCAAAGATTACTTGTATTCTTTATTTTCACTGGCAGTATTAATACTTGGCCCAGCAGTACTAACAGATGGACTAGCAGTACTATCTATGTTAGTGTTGTTAGCATAACCTTCTTTCTGTTAAACAAGCAAACTATCCAATTTAGCTCTGAAATCTTGCACATGCTGGTCATCTTCTTTATTTGAAGCTCCTCCTTCCTTTTCTTGACCATTTCTTTAACTTACATCATCATCTCCTTTGTTTGGTACCTCATCAGCATCCTTATCATCTGTTCTCTGAGTACTTAAAGAGAGTGAAGAATTAGAAAGCATGAGTGGTAGCAGTATGTATTCATGATCAGATGCTTTCTCCTGTCCAACTTGCCCTGTATTAACATTTGTCTCTATACCTGCATCACCATTAGTTTGATTTCCTACAGTAACTGGCTTATAATTCATAGATTTTGTTAGTGAATCAATATCAAAGAGCCATTCTGGACCACTCCCTATAACATTGGGTTTATTTTTAAGAAAATTTATGTGCAGGTTCTCCTCTACCTTCCTAGTTCTAGAGTTAAATACCCTAAAAGCCTTACTATTTATAGAGTATCCAACCAGGAACCCCTCATCAGCCTTCCTATCAAATTTTCCTAGGGGATCTAAGCTATTAAGAATAGTCACAGGACATCCAAAAGGTCTCATAAAGCTTATACTAGGTGGTATACCATGTAATAGTTCATAAGATGTCTTGTTGTGAGGCTTGGTTACTAGAACCCTATTCTGAACATAGCAAGCAGTATTAACTGCTTCGGCCCAAAATGTAGTAGGTAATAATGAATCTGCTAGCATAGTCTTAGCTGCCTCTATTAGTGTCTTGTTCTTTCTTTTAGCAACTCCATTTAGTTGTTAAGTTCTGGCAACACTAAACTCCCTTTTAATCCCTTTCATCTCATAAAACTGATTCATGTCATTATTTTTAAACTCAGTTCCATTGTCACATCTGATGATTTTAACCTTATGATTTATTTGGTTTTCTATGCTAGTTATAAAAGTTTTAAGGATCCCACTAGTCTCATCCTTAGTGGCCAAAAAGAAAACCCAACTAAACCTACTATAGTCATCAGTGACAACAAGGCAATATATCTTGTGATTGATACTCCTTACAAATGTTAGCTCAAATAAGTCCATATGCAACATTTGTAAGGGATGGCTGATAGAGCTCACAAGCTTAGTCTTATAAGAGGCTTTGTGTTGCTTTCCCTTCTGACAAGCAAAACAAGAATGGTCATTTTCAAAAAGCTTTGAAGGTAAGCCTCTAACAAGGTTTCCCCTCATAAGTTTGTTCATAGTTTTAAAGTTTATATGACCAAGCCACCTATGCTATAAATTAGACTCGTCAATTGTAGCCTTTGCAAATAAACAAGTCAAACCTCCTGAAGGAACAACATTCTTTTGATCAAAATTGTACATGTTGTTCTGTCTGGGAACTTTAAGCAAAACTTAACTTTCATCAAGTAGCTTAAAGGTAGGAGATAGAACAAGACATTTAGTCTCAGTGAAAAGAACACTATTTTTCTTGTCACACATTTATGTGACAGAGAAAAGATTAAACTTAAGTTCCTTTATAAAGTATACATCTTCAAAGTCTAATTTCCCAGTCCTAATTTTACCTTTTCCAGTAATTTTACCTCCTTTAGGACTTCCAGCAAATGCAACAAATCCTCCATCAATGTCTTGATAATCTATTAGGTAGGAATTGTTCCCAGTCATATGCCTAGAGCATCCACTATCAAAAATCCCTTGATCCTGTAAAGTATATTGTGGATTACCCTGCACTCAAAATAAGAGAATTAGTTTCTCTTGAGGACCCAAGCCATCACTAACTTGAGTCTGCCTTGAGGATCAACATAGTTAAATCTTTTAGGCATGTATGATCCACTGTCTTTGGAGATATGGTCAATTACTTTTCCTGTTGGTCTCCAAATCCAGCATGCTGAGGACTTAACAACATTTTCCCTTTTTCCCTTAGCAGTACTAACTACTACTTCTGGCCCAGTAGTAGTTACATTAATTAACTTAGCAGTATAAACTTTTTCATTAAAATTATTAGTTTTGACTACTGATTTTTGGTTAAAAGGCCTTCTCAATGGTGAATGTGCTTTATGAAAAACATTTAAACTTGGTTTTGCACCATTCACAGTTGGTCTAGATGCAGCAGTATTAACATATCTGGCAGTACTATTTGATATTGCTGCTCTTGGGGATCTTTGCTTAGCAGTATTAACTGGTACATTGCCAGACTTTGTTAAGACTGCAGTTGGAACACAATTTCTTTTAGAATGTGGGTGAGTCAATTTATTTTGGTGGTTCACCCTCTGAGCATTGTTCCATACTGGTCTAACTTCCCTTTGACCAGTAGCCCTTCTCATATTATTCAACACAGATTTTCCAACCATTTTATTCTCATAAAAGTTACAGTCCTTGATTAAATGGTTAAGACTTCCACATACAAAACAAGGTTTCTTATTGAACTTAAAACCATCCCCTAGTTTCTGAGTCTTTTTTATTTTATTTTTCCCCCCCCCCTTATTCTAATTTCTTTTATCAACCCAGGATTTCTGACTTATCCTAAGGTGTTACTGCCTATATGTGTGGTTTGTCAAGTAACCGATTTCCTAGTATCTAATTTAACAAAATATAATTTTAGCATGGACTAATATAATAAATTCAAAATGATGGTCTAACCACAACAATCTCATCCATCAGACTCCCACTCTTCAAGGATAGGAGCACTAGGCAATATCTTAGGTTGTTCCAAACATATCCTTACTAACTTAGATGCAGTTGATTAATTTCTAGGCACACTAGTGATAGTTTCACTCACATTAGTCTTATAGACAGATCATCTAATCCAGCAAGGATAATTCAGGTCTTTAGGGCATGCAGTTCCTAGTGTAGGGAGGGGGAACTACATGATATCCCTCAACCTTCTAAACAGTATCTAGTTACTTAATTATTTCCCCTCTTTAATCTCATTCACAATACTATCAAAAATATTTGCACTTTCAAAACACTCTCTTTTTATTCAGATGAAATTATGCCACAATTTATTTTCATGCATTTGACTGTCAAACCACCAACTTGTTATTAACACTTATTTGACTGTTTATTAGTTTAGTTAGCTTCATAGATGATGTTTCAAACTTTTTTAATTTTAGTTTTAAATAATCTTTTTCTTTTAAAGCCTATGCTAACTGATTTTTAAGCTCTGCTATAGAATTATATCTTACCTTAACATTATATTTCAAAAATGCAATGTCTTTGATGCGTTCCAAACCACACACACAAACAAGTATGTGTAATTAAGAGGCGAAATCAATTATAGTATAGTAGTATACGTATTCCAAAAGTTTTAAAGAGAATTGCTTTTAACCAAAGCAATTTCTAAAACTCCCGTGTCGTTTTTCCTCGACGAAATGTGAAAAGAAAGTCGGTCTAGTTTGTGATCGCGTAATTGAATAGTTTAAGGATTTGATTTGGTTTTCTATTTCTACAGCTAAAAACACATAAAACATGCAAAGCAAAGTAAACGACTAAGCAATTAAGAAATTAGACATAAAAACGTTAACGGGAATTTAAGAAAACGCGACAAGAAAGCAAGTATAACAAATTAAAGACCTACAAATGTTTTTTTAATTTTTATAAATCCTAAATGACTAAAAGTAATTTTAGAAAAAACAATTATATATATATATTTTTTATTTTTTTTATTATGAATTAAAAACACTTTTAATGAAATAAAATGATTAAAAATACTAAACTAATTTATGAAAATTTAGAAAATTATGGAAAATACTTAAGACTATTTAGAATCTAAGAAAAATGTAAGCTTGAAAAAATGTTGAACAAATAATCAGATAATAAGCAAAAATGACTTAATAAGCTAAAACTAAAAGACACCTTAAATATTAAATGATGCAAGATAGAACTGAAAAAGTCCTAATGGAAGATGGTTAAGTGTGTGTGGTGTTGAGGCGTTTGGTATAAGAAAGGGAAGAGGTCACAAGTTCGAGTCATATGACCATATTTTTTTAAACATTTTTATTTTTGAAAACTTTTTGCAAAAACTTAAAGAACTAAAGAAAATAAGCCACTTTTGTAAAATGACTTATTGGTAAAACTTAATTTTAAGCTCAGAATAAGCCTTTTGAAACTGACAAACTTCTTTTTAAGCTTAAATGAAAATTTTGGCTAAACTGTTTTGAAACCTAGGACAATATTAGCATGAAAAATCTAATAAGCTGAAAACTTAACTATCCCTAGACTCTAATAAGCAAACCTAGATTCAAATTAAGCACACTTAATAAGCAAAAAACTCAAAGAAGCAAATGAGCTATTTAGCAAAAACCTGCTAACCAAACAGCCTTTAAAGGCAATTTTGAGCTAACATTTAAGCTAAGCAGAATCAACCTCAAGGCTTAAACTTCAAAAAACCTAAAAACAGATTATTTTTACCTTGAAAATAACTCATAAAAGCAAGATTTAAGAAATGTAGACTAGATTTAGGCTAGAAATAACTTTTGAAGATTGAAAGTTTTAACAACTAGACTCTTTTTTGATTTTTGAAAAGGATAAAATGCTTTGTAAGCAACTCTTATTTTAAGCTAGAAAAAGTGATAAAATGACCTCAAAACTAGAATACAGATTAAGCTTGATGTCTAATGAAACTTATGTTAGCAAAAATCAGTCTAAGACAAACTAACTTAATAATTTGCTTATTGAGAAAATGGCTTTTACTTTTTGAAATTAGACTTTGAAAATTAAGGCTGTTTTAATGATAGACTCAAAATAACAATTACATTTCACTTGACATCTTCTACGGCATTATGTACGACTGAACTAAATAGCACTTTAATAAAATTTAAACCAAATTAGCTGATTATAGAATAGAAACAACAAGTTTTTAATATGGCACTATGGCTATAACAAACCTAAAACTAAACTTTTAAACCTTTAGAACTGAATTTAACTAACTCTTAAACTCTAATTAAGCTTGCTAAAATAGACTCAAATGGTAAGAGTGGTCAAGCAGTACTAACTCAAGTTAGTACTGCTTGATCCAAACACCCCTTTAAAAGTGATTTTTCCATTTTTAATCCACAAAGAACTGAAATAAGCAGAGGTTTATGAAAAAAAATGCCTAAATAAGCAAATAAAGATCAAGTAAGCAAATACCAACAGGAATTAAGCACTAAACTATAAGCTAGATTATTAAGCATATTTTTGGCTTTTTAGACAGTTTTAAGCTATAACATAAACCACTTGAATTTAAACTATAAGAAGACAATTAAGAGCAATATTAAGTCTAGTTAAACAGTTATAAGCAATAAAAAGAAACAATAAGCAGGTATTTAAGCATAAGATGAACAAAACAGAATTAAGCTAAAATATGAACTTGAAAGTGAAACTTACAAATTCTCTTGCTTAAATAGGGATCAATTGCTCTTAGAGCTTATCTATAAAAGCTCCAGCTTATCAAAGATAAGCTAGTATTGTCCATGAACCCTTCCAAGTCTGGTTCATCATCCAATATAAGCTGAGGTATTCTTTGGGGTGGATTTGAGTATTAATAAGCTTAGCTAAGCTTTGAGATCTTAACTGAGTATACAGCTAGCTTATTAGTGATTATGAAGGCTTATTGAGCTTATTTGAGTAGTAAAAGAGCTTAATCAAACCATAGTGTAAAATGGTAAAACATGAATTTAACTTTAACAATAAGAAACTAGACTTTTATTGATTGATTAAACTGAATACAAGCTTTTGGAAAGAAAGTTACATCAATTTAAACTAAAAATGATACAATAAGCTAAGCTACACTAAATACTACACTAGATATCTCATGTGAGTGAGAGACATCCTCTATTTATAGCCGAGAGATAAAGCTTCTAGGCTCTTGGATGCTCCTCACTCCTCTAATCTTAGCCATTCAATCATAACCGCCTCTAATCTTCAATCTCATCCGTTAGATCTTGTGCCACGTCCTATTGACCAATGATATTGCTGGGGATTGCCAGCGTGGATAAGTATGGTGTCAGTGGTGTTAGAGGAAGGCTTCTAGAAGGTGGGAAGTACGTGTATTTGGCTAGTTTAACCCTACTCTGTCCATGGTGAAAAAGGAGGGAAAGGGTGAAAGGGATGGTGAAATAGTGATTTTTGACCCGTGCTTGTAAAGTTTGACTTTGACCCGAGTATTGAGCAAGTGTTATAAAAGGTGTTAGGCTCGGGCTTTTGGTTTTGAGCATGGATTTTGGACTTGGGCCATTGTGGTTTAATTTTGGTCTTTGTGGCCTCGTATAGTATAATAAAAGGTTTTGGGCTTGTTTGGTTTAGATTAAATAGAATGTGAGCTGACCCGGTCCATTAAGTGGGTCCGGGTTGGTCCGTAAAGTATGAGTACGCCTTTGGCCTTGGTTTTTCGTCCTCTTTCCATTCTCGTGTTCGTTTTTGTCCCATTTTGGCCTTCTTCGTGTGATATTTGAAATATCCGCACCTACACATCACAAAAGACAAAATACACAATATACAAGCATAATTTGCATTATTTCATCTTTTTAGGGTCATTTTTTTTATATAAAACGAATATATAATTTCTAGGTTAGATTTTTTAAGAGCATCACGCTGTTGATCATACTATTTTTGAAGAGTTTCATATGAGTTTAAGCAATCTTTAGAGCAAGTATGTACCTCAGAGTCTGAACTTGATGAACTGGATGAACCTAAAGACAAATGGGCTATTAGAGCAAAGTCTGTGGGTCCTTCTTCAGCCTGAAACCTCCAATCATAACCACCTATTCCATCTTGAACAACCAAGGCATTTGTAAGAGTCTCTACTGGTACAATACTTCTTGGAGCATCTCCATTTCTATTCCCCTGGTTCCTTGGTGCCTTGCATTCTCTAGCAAAGTGACCTCTCTTGTGGCAGTTGTAACATTCAACCTTTGTCTTATTAAAGCTAACAGTTTCTTTGCCATTGAAATTCAGATTCCTTCGTGTCTTCTTTAAGGATCTCTTCACCCTCATGGTAAGCATGGCCACCTGCCATTTGAGATCCATCTCTTCAAGATCATCAGTATCAATCTGCTCCAGATCTTCATTGTCCAACTGTAGACTATTAGATTGATTGACAAAGAAGGAAAACATGACATCATCAGCATAGGTTGAGGAAGAAGCTTGTCTCTTTAAACTAGCAGCAGGAACATCATGAGCAGTATTAACTGCTTCATTAGTACTGCTAGTGTCATCTGAAGATACAAAAGCCACATTCTGAGAGTTTGAGCTTAAGCTTGATTGGCTTTTAATCTCAACTTTATACACCTTCAAGTTGTTGTAAAAATCGTCTATGCTCAACCTACCTAGATCAGCTTTGTTACGCATGATCAAGGCAATATTGTTCCAAGCTGATGGTAGACTTCTTAGCAACTTAAGATTTGCATCTTCCTGGGAGATAACTTCACCATGAATTTCCAATTGGCTGATGAGTTTCTGAAACCTATCATAGGTTTTATCCAGTCCTTCAGATCTTGATGCAGTAAAAATTTTATATTGCTGCTTCAGAATGGTCTTCTGCATTTTCTTTGATTCTTTGTTGCCTCCAAACCTGGTCTTGATAGCTTCCCATAAATTCTTTGCATCCTTGATTCCATGAAACTTCAATAGGTGCTCATCAAGAATGGCCAACAACAGAGTGCGTTTTGCTTTTAATTCATTCTTTCTTGTTAGCTTTTGTTCAGCAGTTTTGGGAGAAATAGGACCTTCAGCACTAGCTGATGCAACAACAGGTGCATCACCATTCACAATAACCTCCCAAAGAGCATAATCAGTATGAGTAAGATATTGCTCCATTCTCATGCTCCATAGATCATAGTCTCCTGTTTTTAGTATAGAAAGTTTTAGTTCATACACTGTTTGGGTAGTTTCCTACTGTGATTCCATCTTCTCTTTGATTATGAGATCTTGTGTAGATATAGTGTTCTTCTTATTCAGAGTTTCTCAACAAGCTTTGGTACCACTTGTTGATCCCTTCTTGACAGATCTTACTTAGCTTGTTAAAGCTTAGTTATATTGGATAGATCTAAGATAACTATAGTAGAAACTAAGACTGAGAAATCACAAACTATGCGAATCTAGTTTGCAATACTAAAGAAGAATAATGAAACTGTAAAACAAGATCTTTACAAAACTATTCAAAATTGAAACTATTTTGAATACAAAATAGATATGAATACTAACTATGATTGCTATGCAATACTATGAAACTAATATGAAAACTAATGTGAAAAACTGATATCTAATCTATGCCCACCCATGTCGTAGGGTTCCTTTTATACACTAAGAAAAACCCTAATGGGCTTACAAAACATGTCAAGTGATCATGCATATCTATTCCTAATATAACTCATGCATATCACTTTAGCAGTACTAACTATTTATGCCAATAGTACTAACTACATAACTAACAGTACTAATTAATTGGCAGTACTAACACTTTGTACTGGTAGTACTAACTATTACATTAGCAGTACTAATGACTTAAACTATTTCTTCTAATCTTCAGCAGTAGTAGTTTCTTCAATCAGCATTATTAACTTGAGTTATTCCCAACAAACTTTGACATTGTTTACTATTATGTGTTTTGGTCTAGGACCCAAAATAGATTTTTGAAAAGACAAACTTTTCTCAGATCCAGGCATAACTACTGGTGGCGGTCCCATAATTGTTTGGGGCCGCCTGCATACTAAGGGGACCGCCCATATTTATAGGACCTCCATCAGAGGATGCCTTTTTCTGAGCTTTCACAAATTTTATTTCCTTAGTTCCACTAGATGATGCTTTAAATGAATTAAACCCTAAACCTAACTTATTACCGAAGGGATTTTGATTACTTAACATTTCATTTAAGCAATGTGTGCTCTTTTCAAACTTGGTTAGTTTAAGAGCTTCCTCTTTAAGCTTTTAATTTTTAATTTTTAAGCATATGACATTTTACACATTCGAGCTCAACTCCCTTGTTTTTCTCGAGTGTAGACACTTTTTCTTTTAGAATACTAAGTTCTTTTTCTAAACTATTTCTAGTGGCTTTTAATCTTTTGTTTTTAGTGATTATCTTTAAACTCATTTTGCACAGTTTATCATATTCACTATCTAATACTAAATCATCTATTGACGAGTTTTCATCACTAAAGTAAGAGGATTCGGAACATACCTCACTTGATGCTTGAGCTACGAGACACGTTTCATTTTTGACCTTCTCATCATCTTCTTCACCGCTATCACTCCAAGAACCTCTGACAAAAGCTCTTTGGTTCTTGTCTTTTGGTGGTTTTAGACATTCTCCAATAAGATGATTCGGGTCACCGCATCTAAAGCATTTTGTATCACTTTTACCGTTCTTGTCATCACGGCTTCTTTGGAATATCTTTTTGTCATTCCGAGGTTGTCTCATGAATCTACCTCTTCGCTTAAAGAACTTCTTAAAGTCTCTTACCGCTATGGCGTACTCTTCGTCTTCACTTCCGGAAGTCGAACACTCTTCATCACTAGATTATTTCTTAGCCTTTAAAGCAACAGATTTCCTTTCAACTTTTGCTTTGACTATTTTGGAATCTTTCTTGATGATCATTTCGTGAACTTTGAGGCTCCCGATAAGTTCATTAAGAGATAGTGACGTTAAGTCTTTTGACTCTTCAATCGCCGTGACCTTTGCTCTCCATTTAGGATGTAGAGCCCTAAGAAACTTCCTAACAGAATAACCTTCATCAAGAGCTTTTATACTAGTAATAATAGTGTTAAATCTAGCAAAAGCACTATCTATAGATTCGTCTTCGGAAATGACGAATTGTTTATATTGTTGAACTAAAAGGTCAATCTTATTATCTTTGACTTGATTATTACCTTGATGGGTGATTAAAAAAGTTTTTCAAATTTCTTTTGTCGTGTTACACATGAAAATTCTTTTATATTTTTTTCTAGGCAAAGCATTATAAATAACCATTTTAAGCTTCGTTATTTTTCGCAAGTCTCTTTTTAAGATCATCACTTTGTTTTTCAAAAGGGATAACCTCATCTAATTTGGTTTCCAGATTTTGTACAATAGGTTTAAAATCACCATTGGTAATAACATGCCAAAGATCTAGATCTTTTGATTTAACATACGACTCAAATCTATTTTTCCAATAAATAAAACTATCACTTTCAAAAAGTGGTGGTCTTTGCATAGATTGCCCTTCTGGATATTTGTCGGAATCTATAGATCGATCCAAGCTTTAAAATACAGTATATTTTAAAAATCTTGAGTGACCTTGGCTTCTAATACCAATTGTGGAAACTGAAAAAGGGGTTGAATAGTTTACAGGTTTGTTTTGCGTTTTAAAAGTTTGCTTTCAAAATACTTAGATTCGAGTTGTATGTTCAATCAATCAACAATATGAATCAAAAAATTAAATATCTAGACTAATAGTAAATAACAAACACAAAAATATAAAGAGATGAGAGAAGGAACAATCAAAACAAGACATCAAGATTTATAGTGGTTCGGCTACAAAGCTCTTCTTCGCTCTACTCCACTCCCTGAGTATCCTACTTGAAATTTCACTATTTCAACAAGATCCTTTCAGGCCGAGAAAACCGTTTACACGTCGCTCAAGTTATTTTCCGACACTAAGCTAAATGTCGAGTCCTAATCTTAGCTAGAACCAATCTACCACTTCACAATCAATACACAATCACTAGATCTACACTATCGGATTTACACACAATCTGAATCACACAAATACACTAGATAATTACAATAGAGATTTGGTACTTGGAAGAAGAGAGGAAAGATCACTAAATAACAATCCGTTTCTTGGCGAATACGAATGTTCTTCCCTTGCACTTGAATGAGAAATAAGAGATGAGAAGAAGATATTAGATCACTTGAAACAAGATCTAAGAATGTTAGTGATCAAGAGATTTAGAGAGAGAAAGAAAATTCTAGAGAGAGAAAGTTATCTGAAAATTTCGTGCAAAGAAGTGTGTTTTTCTACAAGGAATGGAGCAGTATTTATAGGCAAGAAAACCCAACGGTCACTGGGGGCGGTCTTGACGGTCCCAGATATATTTGGGGCCGCCCAGTAGACTACGCTCCTGTTTTTGTCTTTTTGTAGGGAAGGTTGTATCTGGTATGGAACCTTTTATTTTGGGGGGAAAATTTGAATTTCAAATTTTAAGTTTTTAATAAAACTTTTCTTTTAATTAGAAAATATTTTGTATAATTATTTTTGTGAAATTCTTTTGTAAAAATGTGATGGATAAGAGAAAAATATTTTCTTGATCACTAATCATCTTTAATGATTTGTTTGTTCATACCTTAAGTGATTTCTAATCTTAGAAATGGAATTTTACGATTAATAATTTATAAACGTTTAATTTTATCGTAACCATTTTTACATTTTGTTATTATCAAAACGTTGAGATGTTGAAAAATATAAATAACATTTTTAGACATTATTTGTATTAACAAATGCAACTCCTTGTTCTCCTGATCCAAAGTACTATAATCTCTTAGGACACCCTCAAGCTTCTTATCCAAAGTAGTGACTTCAGAATGAAGTTCCTTGACATAACCTGATTTACGCTTAAGCTTTTCCTTAGTACGAGTCTTAGATGCATCCTAATTTGTATAACGGGTATTAAACTTTATACCATGAGAAACCAACAGAGCGCTAAGAATGTTAACACGGTTTAAAAGCTCCAAAGGAAGCAAAGACCCTGTCCTTCTAAGCTTAGCAGGGGTAATGGTCCGGTCAAAAGATTTCCTACAAACATCTGGATCTCTAAAAATCTCCTTGCATAAAATATTATTCTCCAGCAAATAGGGTCCATCCCATTATTGTTTAGTATATGGAGGAGAAGAGTCACCATCAAACGGATAGGGTATGACATAAGGTCCAGGAGCAAGGGGAAAGAGGGTCAGATCAATCTCTTCACCACGAGAAGCGGTAGCAAAGTCATCCACCAAAAATCTGATCATACTCCGCATCACGAGAAAGAGCGCTATGGGCCAATGTGTCCAGCGGATCCGAACAACGCCGCACGTCTTCAAACCCAGGCTTTCCAACAAAGCCACTAGTAGCGGAACCTGAAAAAGAACGTGCAAAAACTCAGGAAAGAACACAAAGCAAAACAACACTTAGGAATAACCATACAATACCTTTTTGTGCAACACCACGAATAGGAGTAGCGACACGAACAGAAGTTCCAATTTAAGACGGTTCAGAAACAGCAACAACCGATGAAGAAGTAGGGGGGACCAAGTTTCTTACCAAGGTGCGGCAGAGGGGCAGAAAAAGCCCTAACAGGAATACTGTCACTTCTCTCTAAACTATCCTCAAGATCAACCCAAAAGCTGGATATGTCAGCATCACCCAAACCCTTAATTTGTTCTACCTCTAGATTACTGGACCTAACCTTCTAAACTCTCTTCCTTAATTTCCTTTTCTTAGAAGGCTGGTTTGGTTCGGAAGCAACAACCGATGAAATTCAATCCTTTCCTTTAGAAGGACCTTGGGACCTCCTGGCCAGGCGAGGATCCGGTTGAGCAGCAACAACCTCGTCTAGGGTAGGCAATGGGATCATAGCACCTTCAGCAGCAGGTGCAGTAGTGTGCCACAGAACACGCTCAAGAAATGGAGCAGGATGATGATGAGGCTCCTCAACAACCTTAGCATCTCCCCAAGAAGGAAGGGTAATAAAGTCATAAATGCTCATCTCTGGACAAAAAACAATCAAAGATTAAAGCACAGAAAGCGGGTAGCAAATAACAGCAGAAAATATAATCCCCCCAAACCTACCAGAGTTATCATCTTTCCTCCGAAACACAGGATCACACTTTTGATTAAACCAAACAAAACTTAGACTAGAACGAACAAGCACCTCCTCTTTCATCTTACAAAGACGGATCAAACGAGCACATAGCCACTCGACATCATCTCTATTATAACCATCAACGGGTAAATCATCAGAGACACATGAATGAGAATGCCTCTAGGTCAGATAGCCCAGAATAGCCTTACGATCTATCAAGAAAAACTTATTTTTCCATTTCTTCAGACTTGAAGGACCATCATCCATACAAACATCCTCCGTATTTTAGCGTTTGGCAAAAGAGAACCAATCTCCTTACTTACATAGACATTGAAACATACGAAACAACGTGACCATAGGAACAATGCCTAAATCACGGCATACAACCTCAAAAGAAATCACTTTATTCAAACCCAAAGGGACCAATTACGAAATATGTACCTTAAAGTACCTTAAAACTAAAAGAAGAAATGTCAAAAAAGGAATCCGTCACACCAAAAAACGAAGAGATCAGAATAAACATCTATCACGTATGTGGAAGACGATCCATAGTATGCGTTGGGATCAGCGAAACCGGGATGCAGGATTTAAAGGAACAGATAATGGCCTTAACTAAATCTCCCTAAATCATCCTTAGGAAAGGGTTGGGTAGAAACATGGTTTTTCATATCATTTTTAGACATGGCGGGAAAATAGGAAAAAGAGGAGAGAGAAATACCTACTTTCGAAATTAAAATGCAACGGCAAGCAACCGGAGCTCCAGGCAGAGAAAAAGAAAGGATGCAGCGGTGTGGGTAAAAATAAAAAAGTAAAAATGTGAAAATAAAACAAAACTCTTTATAGGGGCTCCGGGAAAACTAATCGTCATGACATAGGCATGGCGTGGCCCTAACAACAGTCCAAAGGGAAAAGGTAGCTATGATAAGGGCACGTCAGCATTCACTAAGTGGAGAAGGACGATCCACGTGTTTAATACATTTAATGAGTCTAGCATGAAAGTCCTAACGACATTCATACTATACTGGGGGGGACATGATGAGGCATTGTCTCTCTCGGAGCATCCGGAGAAGAAACATAACGAGGAAACTTCTACCAATCTAGCACGGGCTGAGCCAGGTAAATACTCTGGAGAAGCTGGCATGTCGAAGGATACGTCAGGTTCGGAATCACCAGGAGAACTCTGGAGAAGCTGGTATGTCGAAGGACATGTCAGGTCCAGAGTCATTAGCCTCGTTCTAGCGTAGCGGTATCAAGAGACAACCTGACAAAGGTATAGTCCTTGCCGAGGACCACTGTCTTTAGAATGACACGTAGCCGACAATAGTACCTAGAAAAATCCCCACGGTTATGTCTTGTAGTGAACCCTAAACAATATAAAGAGGGGAGCTCATTTCCCTAGGATGACACACATAACACCTACTCCGGACCACATTTTATATATTCTCTACAATTATCTCATATCCATATACTTACTCTTACGCCGGAGTTGGTCTCGGAATACCATCCTGGGGTGAGCTAACGGTGTTCTTTCTTATTTTCAGCTAGGATACGAATGGGTGAGCTCCGGAGAAGCCAAGCTGACCCAGATATTTACAAAGATTGAGGTCTTTTCACCAAGCTCAAGAAGCCTACGTAAATTTACCTCAACACCAGGCATAGGGTTGAATAATCTTCTTTGGAAAGTGCTTACACGACTTCAAGTGATATCTGGTAACCATCTTTGGTAATTAGCTAGGCTATTGATTGTCTTCACCCTGATTTGGGACACTCAACAACTAACAAGGTAGGCTCAGCTTAAGCCCTAGAATGCTGATCAAAGCTTAAAAGCTGCTCCGATAGAATTGGACTAGACACTAATGAGATAGGCTAGGCTATGTACTATTTCAGTAGGCGCTGGCATGGGGCATATGTTCCAGGCATCTTTATGGCTAGTAACAAAGTGTTGTAGCAATACATCACAAACATACACTCAAGAAATGAATAACATAACATGATATGCATAAGTAACCAACATGAATACGATAGATAGATAATAAAGTTACAATCACGTCCAAAAGACAAAGTTACTTTGAAAGCACTTAAAGCCCAAAACACAAGGCCAGTTACATAAACAAAATAAAAACAACTACGAATCAGGACTGGTTCAAACAGCTGAAGGAGCTCCTGTTTCAACAAACTTCTTTTTCTTCAAATGCTCTAGAGTACTAGTATGATCGAAAGTTCTGGATGATGAAGTAGAGTGTCAACCATGGGTATTAGCTCTCAAAGATATTATAGCAGAAGATTTCTTGCGGGAAGGCACTACCTTATCAGGTTCAATCCGAGAAATGTCTTGCAAGGAACTCTTTGAGTTTTGAGATACCGTGTCCAAGAAGGGGAAAGTAGTAGTAGAAAAAGCAGCCACGGCTTCATCAAATTTTTCCTAAGCATCAGGAAGGAAACCATAAACTCTCCAAGATAACTCCTTGAACTCCTCATCCGTGCGATCCATACTGATGTGCTGTCGTGTAGGGTTGTAGTTTGTGATAGTTCAAGTTTTAAATTTATATTTTGTCGACTTTACCTAAATCAACACTTTAATAGGCAGTGTACCCGGTCAGATGAAGTTTCGTGGTAAGTAGGGTGTCGATCACTAAGAGCGAGAACTAATCTTTTATTTTATAAATATTTTGGTTAACTAAACTAAGTTAATTAAAACTATGTTAATTCTATTCTATGTTAAACCTATGCTAAACCTATGTTAATCCTAATTCTAATGGATAAAGGGGTTTTTTTAGCCTAAGAGACTGGCACAGATTTGTGGTGACTTAGATCTACTTAAGACACAATAACACACGCAAGCAGACAGATAAAATATATAAGATCTGTCTAACCAAATATAAGAAAACTGTATTAACCATGATTAATCTAATTAGAATGTTGGTTTGTTTATTTAGTGCAATGAATACTTATCTCGAGGCGGCATATCATTCTTAAGACTTAGGCGTTACTTCTTCCTAAGACCTAGACATGTAGAATTATATCATAATTAAACGCATCCGCATAAAGCATCCTATTTGCTGATTATAATCTATCTTAGGAATTAAAGCAATGGTGATCTTGTTATACCCTAGCTAATGGAGACGTTATCTACTTACTGCTTAATGGCAATTTATATACTAGTAGTCCACTGGCCAAGTCTTTACCAATTGATAAAGAACGTACTCGTTGATCCCAAAGGTCACCTTCCGGTCCAACTAAGCTCACTTATCTAAAGGCGAAGATAGGTCATTATTTGTGATCCTATTGGTCTAAATATATAAATCACTATATGGAGAGCCATCTCAGCATCTAGCTAATGTGGTCAGTATCACTAGATCTAGTTGAATGATAGGTCATATACAAAAGCATGTAAACAAGTATAAATTGATAAACATAAACAAGCAATCAACGATAAATTAAGCATTCGAGATAAGTAAACCAAACATTCAAATCTTCATAATAATGGCTAATACCCAAGGGTATTAGCCCTCAAACATCATAATCAATACAAGAGTAAAAATTTTTTTTTTCCCAAAAAAACAAAGAAGTAATAATCCTAAACCAAGGCTTAAACAACATCAAGTTAAATGAATGTACCAAATAATCCAATTCGATTCATGATTATAGGAGATTACCAAAGTGTCTTACTATGGTAAGTGACAGCTTTAATGACATCTGCTACTCTTCCTTGTTCTTTTGAAAATTGGCTTTTTGTAGTTATAGGTATCGAAATATGATTTTAGCACACAGAAAAAACCCACACCCATTTTTTTTAGGTTTTTCTATTTATTAGACTTGGAATTTGGTCGATAGGCTTATCGGTGTCTTAGATACGGCGTATCAGGGTTTCTTGGAGTAGGGACCTCGTTCGATGTTTCCAGAAACATTTGATTACTTAAATTGATACAAGCGTTATAGACTACTTCTTGTCATGGCATATTGATCTGTTTCCTTCGTAATCTGTTGTGAAGTGTAGGCACAGATACGCTGTATCTTCCTTTGATGGTGGATACAGCGTATAGGGATGTCAAAGTCAGTTACTTTACATGTCTTTTTTTGCTTAAGCTCTAGATTGCTGGGCCTTTTTTTCTAATCTTCATCCAAGTAACTCATAATTATTGCTTTCTCTAATATAAATGATTAAGTAACAATTCTTGACAATAATTATACAAAATGGGTTATTTACATGGGATAAATGATGCTATAAAAGTAACGTTATTTGATGTCATCAATTTGTTCCCCTCTTGAAATCACTACTGGGTCTTCATGAGCACTTTAGAAGTTTATGAAAATTGTATCACCTAAGGATTTTTTCCAATCAAGCATTTATTCGATCAATTTATGTAACATAACAAACAGCTCACAAAATAAGGAAGGATGAAAACACTAAATCATCTCACTAATCTTTGTGGTTACATGTATAATAACTTCACTCAATTGCTTGGTCTACGAGTATTCTCATCATAGGCTTGGCATGGATAACAAGGTAGTAACAAGTTTATAAAGGGTAAAATGGGCTTTTATAATTAAGGCTTAGGGTTGTTCATTCTAGAATATTCACCAAAAGTACCACAACACTAGGCAGCTAAATACACATACATGCAGTAACGACAGAATTAGACTATGGTGTGTTCGATCACATCCTCATTCGAGTCTTTAACAAGGGTTAGGATGAAGAATGGATATAGGGTTCGAGGAATCTTCTAAACTTTCACCAAAAGTTAATAAACCAAACTAGCAGCGAATCATGCTACATGGCCGTAATGATAGATAGACAAGCAAACTCGATTCAAATCTCATTCGAGTAAAACCCAAGGTTAATGATTAGGAAAGGAAATAAATTGTTGTTAAATAAAATTCTCGAAACAAATAGATTACGTCCAAACAGATAAGGTACAAGTTGCTAAACACTTTTCCCAACCGTTACCATGATAAAGACACAACTATATACACAAAACGTCTTGATCATAGATCAAAAACAACAACCTAAGTTGGCGTTCCTATAACAGTCAACTTCCAAATCATCCCATACTTTACATACTTTTTTGCAATACATAACTACGAATCTTGGTGTAATTTCACCATCTTCACGATCATAATAACTCTAGATAATTTCCCCCATGATTCTTCATTCTTCGGATGTACCAATAATTGTGATGGTAGTAAAAATACATGAGTTTTGACCACTTTTTACATTCCCATTGCAATGCGCAAATTTCCCAACCATACCATAGATAGAAATGACATAAGACTCGGGAAATACATACTTTACACTTTAAGCAATTAGAAACTAATAAATGGACTTAATCTAACAGGGTATGCTAAGGTGTAAAGGTGTAACGAAACAAATACTTGGTGTTATCCTAAAGGATTGGCTCTACAGGTTTTTCTAGGGGTATCTTACTCTTAAAATGAGAGTAAACAAAGGGTTTATACGAAGGTTAATTAACCAATGTAGTTAGTCAATAAAACAACATATAAATGCTTTTTGGGTGTAATCTTAGAAATTTACCAATTTAAACAAGTTACTCCATCTAAATCCGTAGTACTCATTAGTGTGGTCTCAAATAGATATACCAATCTAAGTTCTAAAGTCTACAGCATCACCGGCACACTCATATTTTTGTAGGATTTGGGTAAACATTTGGAAATGGATAAGGCTGAATCCTCATAATATCTAATAAGGGTTATGTGTGCAGGTTATGTGACCAGTAATTTCACAAAAGTATGCTTGAAAAAAAAATTAAGCATAATTTAAGCATTTTAATGTGAAAAATAGGACAAGTAACGTTCTAATTTCCATCCCCCCACTTAAGTTATACAACGTCCTCGTTGTATAGATAAAATATTAAAAACGGGAAATTAAAAGAATTAGAACGAGAAACTCCCCTAATGTTTTGCTCGGTAGATTCTCCAAGTTAAGTTTATGAGCAAGAATGTGTGTTGTAAATGCGTCAGGATGCTAGTATGACTACAACACACATAGGATTCCAGATGATTGATACTTCACCAACTTTGTCGATTTCTTTTCCAGCGAGGTCCTATGCAAAATATAGGAAAAACATGCAAAATCCTATCTCGGGTATCCTATGGTTAATAATTAATAAAAATAATAAACTGTACAGGGGACCAATACGTTATATCCATAAACTGGAATACGTCGTATGAAGAAACCTGTAAAAAGTATCAATACGGGTCAATCTGCTGAATACGCCGTATCATGTGCATGAATACACCGTATAGATAGAACTGACAATAAAGTTTTTAAAAGCAGAAAAATAAAGGACTGATAACGTCCAGCCATTCAATACGCCATATGGTATGGAGCGGATACACCGTATTGATGTCTGGGAAGACAGACTCGATAAAAATAAATAACAATCTAGGTTGTCTCCCGGGAAGCACTTTTCTTTCAGCTAGTCTTTAAATTAGACTTTTTCTTCAGCATCCTTCACTCGGTGCGTGTTACCATCCATCCTTCGTCCATCATGCGAAAGATTTCTTGGTATGCGTGGATTTATTCTTTGCTTGTACTCATCAAATCATCGTATTCATTTTCTTTTACAGCAACATACTCTTCGTCATCCCCGAATGAATACTTGATCATCTCAAATCCTCTTATATTGCAAAGCGGCTGCTTTTGACTATCAAACAATCCATGTTTATCTTTATCCTGAAAATTACTATAGTAGGTTGCGTATGGTCCTTGTATGTGATTTCTCCAATTAGAAAATGGAAAGCATTCATGATTATTTACTTTCCACCAATAATCTTGGAGCTTTATCAATAGTTCATAATCGAGTTCGTGGAAATTTCTGAAAGACCTCTTTAACCATGCGTAAAAATTCATTACACTTAGGCTTGCATCATCCCGTGATTTTTCATAAATAGCTTTTTTGCCTAAGGGCTTCTTGTTTCAAATTCCCGTATGCCAACTCATTGTACCATTAATAGTCTTGAAAATATGTCATGTAACCAACCCGAACCATTCCCAGTAACTCTCCTCCATTACAGAATTCGTCTTTATTTAAATTGCAAGTGGGCCATTTAGCTTTCCCATTTTGAAATGGAAAGGTTCGCAAATATGATCACAAATTTCATATGGTACTCCATCTTCGGACCATGGTTCTTCAAGTTCATCATTCAATTTGTTCTCATAATCTTCGTAAATCTTAGTTCTTTCAATATCACAAGTAAATAATTCTGGATCAACTTTAAGAAGAAAATTGAACTCCTTGAATTCTGTGCACAATGATGTTTCGTAGTCGAACAAGTTTGTTTCAATTCTAAAGATTTCAGTCGTTTCTAGTTCATCATCATTATTGGCTTCCTTAACATCATAAATCTCCTCATCAGAAACTCCTTCATAATCATTGCTCATATTCTAAAAATCCCATAACACTTTCTTGGTGAATGGATCCGTAATCATATGGTAAGCTAATTTTGAGGCCAACCACTTTTTGAACGTAGAGTTGCTTGGATCCCTTATTACCTTAATCATCATAATCCGACCAGTACGAGAAGGCGGGTAATATTTTCCAAATTTTTTTCAGTCAAGTCCACCCAACTAGTAATTGAACCTTTAAATTCATCAAACCATTTCCTTTCATTTCCAACTAATGAAATCGGGAAAAAAAAGAAAGCCTAAGTCACTCATAATTCACATTTTGCAAGTTAATAGGGTCAATAATTTTAAGGAAGTATTAGATATGCTCCACTACGTCTTCTCCATTAGTCCCCTACAAGCATTATCGCGCAAATCATTAAGGAATTTACCTTTTAGTTCATAGGCTCTTTTACCATTAACCATAATACTTGTAATCCTTGAATAATAATTTGCTTTGTCGTTAGTTGTGAATTCTTACATAGTTGTTTTTGTCTGAATATCTGCAATTACTTCTTCAATATTTTCACTACTGATTAACGTGATCTGCGACATGGGTAAAAATATCAGTAGGATTTGCTTGAAAGAATAGTAATACAGAAAATCGAGCACGAAAATCAAATACGAGAAGTCAGCTTCTGTTACTGTATCAGACGGTCGATAAGCCATATTTAATTAATCTAAATATGTCGTATCAATCTATTGAACGAATACATTGTATTGGATAAGAAATATAGATACGCCGTATTCAATGGAAGTGGATACGCCGTATCGGGTTATCGACCAGAACAGTGTATAGAAAACAATTAAACACACAAAACAATTGAACAAATATACAAGCAAATACACAAGTATACATAATTTTACAAAACTTTACATTAATCTAAATTAAACTAATCCTGAGGGTTAGATCATCTAATGCTAATAACCAAAATATCAAATAAAAGTCAAGATTAAAATTTCACTCCCCCGACAACGGCGCCAAAATCTTGATGTGCTGTCGTGTAGGGTTGTAGTTTGTGATAGTTCAAGTTTTAAATTTATATTTTGCCGAATTTACCTAAAACAACACTTTAACGGGCAGTGTACCCGGTTAGATGGAGTTTCGTGGTAAGTAGGGTGTCGATCACTAAGAGCGAGACCTAATCTTTTATTTTATCAATATTTTGGTTAACTAAACTAATATTAATTTAAACTATGTTAATTCTATTCTGTGTTAAACCTATGCTAAACCTATGTTAATCCTAATTCTAACAGATAAAAGGGAGGTTTCAGCCTGAGATACTGGCACAGGTTTGTGGTGACTTAGATCTACTTAAGACACAATAACACACGCAAGCAGACATACAAAAAATAGAAGAGCGGTCTATCCAAATATAAGAAAACTGTATTGACCATGATTAATCCAATTAGAATGTTGGTTTGTTTATTTAGTGCAATGAATACTTATCTCGATGCAGCATATCATTCTTAAAACTTAGGCGTTACTTCTTCCTAAGACCTAGACATGTAGAATTCTGTCACAATTAAACGCATCCGCATAAAGCATCCTATTTGCTGATTATAATCTATTTTAGGGATTAAAATAATGGTGATCTTGTAAAACCCTAGCTCATAGAGATTTTACCCACTTACTGCTTAATAGCAATTTATATACTAGTAGTCCACTGGCCAAGTCTTTACCAATTGATTAAGAACGTACTTGTTGATCCCAAGGGTCACCTGTCGATCCAACTAATCTCACTAATCTAAAGGCAAAGATAGGTCATTATTTGTGATCCTATTGGTCTAGATATATAAATCACTATATGGAGAGCCATCCTGGCATCTAGCTAACGTGGTCAGTATCACTAGATCTAGTTGAATGATAGGTCGTATACAAAAGCACATAAACAAGTATAAATTGATAAACATAAACAAGCAATTAACGATAAATTAAGCATTTAAGATAAACAAACCAAACATTTAAATCTTTATAATAATGGCTAATACCCAAGGGTATTAGCCCTCAAACGTCATAATCAATACAAGAGTAATAATCCAACCAAGGTAAACTAATCAAGTTAAATGAATGATACCAAAAATCGAATGATTACTAAAGTATAGGAGATTACAAAGTGTTTCCTATGGAATTAATAGCTTCGCTTGACCTCTTCTGCTCTTCTTGTCTTTTGAAAATCGACTTTTATGGTTAAGGTATCGAAAATATGATTAAGCACACTGAAAACCCGTTTTTAGGTTTTCTATTTATAAGGTCTGGAATTTGGTCGATACGGCGTATCAAGTGACTTGGATACGGCGTATCAGGGGTTTCTTGGAGTAGGGACCACGTTCGATATCTTCCAGAACATTTTATTACTTTAAATTGAATACGGCGTATAGACTCCTTCTGGACATGGCGTATTGATCTTTATTCCTTCGTGGTCTTTTGTGAAGTGTAGGCACAGATACGCCGTATCTTCCTTGATGGATACGGCGTATAGGATGTCAGAGTCAGTTTCTTTAAATGTCTTCGTTTAAGCTCCAGAATGCGTGCCTTTTTGCTAATCTTCACCAAGTATTTCATAATTACTGTAATTCTCAAATATAAACGATTAAGTAACAGTTCATTCACTAATTATACAAAATGGGTTATTTACATGAGATAAATGATGCTATAAAAGTAACATTATTTGATGTCATCACGTACGCAACCCACGCTCAACTCCAACACTAATCGCTGTGTTCAATACACCCACAAATGCCCGATTAAACTCACTACTCTTAAGGAACCTTCAAACAAGTGAAGTGAAATCTGACTGGAAGAAGGTGGCAATGCTACTCTGGGTTTGCTCAGCTTGCCTCTCATGAAGTTTAAATTGTGACTTAGTCTTTAAAAGCTCTTCCTTCACCTTTGCCTTTTCTACCGTAATGGCATCCCTTTCAGCCTTATACTTTCGATGTTTCTTATCCCAAATACTAAGCTTCTTGTCAACCGTCTGACAGTTAGACTCAAGAGCCCCCAGCTGAGCCTTCAACGTAGACACCTCCTCAATAGCACGAACGACAGACTCACTCTATTGCCTGATGTCAGTGTTTTGTTTCTTAATGATTAGCGTCTGCTGAAAACATTGTTTCGTAAGACGATCCACGTTCTTTAAAGAACGGCCATATTGAGCATTCAACATGCTCTCGTGAGTAATCAACTGACATTGTAACACGCTCATTCGATTAGACAAGTCAACTGAAGAAATCTCTCTCAACCGATGAGTATCAGCCAGTGTAGGAAATCAATCAAGGGCAGTTTTGCAAACCTTAGGATCCTTGTAAAGCTCTTTTTTTCCGCAGACCAAGATTTACTCCATGAATTTCTTCCTAATTGTCTTTGGTGTAAGGAGGAGAGTCACTGCCAGAACCTTCGTCATAAGGATAAGGGATGTAGTAAGTCCTAGGGACAAGTGGAAGAAGATCTCTCTCAAGTACATCCCCAGCAGTATTACCAACTCGAGCCTCATAATAGGGATCCACATTACCATCACTACCATTCCCACCATCATCAGCATCCTGAGGCTGAACATTAAGAGCTGAAGCAACCTCTTGAGCAAGATGAGATGCATCTTTGCTAATACTTGCATACAAAAAAGGGGGAGGGGAAGAAAATATAAGGCAAATACTTAGTATAATCTAAGGGAGAAAGCCAATAGAGAGAAAAACTTACCACGAGATGCATGAGAACTTGCTCTAGTAGTTCTCCTCACACCCCCAGAAAGCTCAACATGAGGCTCGACTTCCTTATCTAGAAGAAGAATTGGAGGATAAGTCACATCTAGTCCAATGCTCGGATCAAAAGTTTGAAGTAGGGTAACATTTATATGCTCACCTTAGCTGACATCGTCGAAACTTTCAATATCCTCCATAATGAACTATGTGTCATCATGTTGATCACCTACATCAAGGTTACCATTATTAGCCTACTCGACCGCATCCCTAGATGCCTGTCCACTAGAACCTTCTCCACACCCTTTCTTACTCGATCTGGTCTTCTTGGTTGCATTGGTAGATATTTCCGGCCTAGTAGAGGCTTTTTGCTTGGATGCATTATCAGTCTTTGTAACTACCTTACGATCAGGTCGGGTAACGATAATTTCCTTTGGAGTAGCACGAGGGATGGCAGTCCCCGCTGGAGCAGGTGACGTGGTGTGATTAGCAACCCTATCCAAAATAGAGGTGTCCAGTCCATACGCCTCCTCTCTCACCGTAACCTTATCCAGGAAAGGCATGCAAAGGAAGTCATAGACACTCATAACTGTAAAAAAAGGGGAAATTCATTAGGTACATTCAGATGAGCTAAATAACAACACTTAGAAAAATATAATGAACCCCCTACCGGTGTTGTCAGAATGTCTCAGCACAGGATCACACATTGGATTACACCAAACTCTACTAACCCCAGACCGAACTAGCACCCCCTCTGGGATATCACGAAGTTTCACAATATGAGCCTTTGGTCAGTCAACGTGATCCTGGTTAAAATCGGTAGGAACCCTATCTGTAACACATGAGTCTGGATGCCTCCAAGGCATATGGAATGGAATAGCCCTACGGTCTATCAAGAAAAAGTTATCCTTCCAAAGTTTTAACCCAGACTTAACCCTTCCATACACACAGGTTCAGGATCCCTATGTTTAGCAAAAGAGAACCAATCCCCCTGTTTGGAGTGTGTTTGAAATACTCGAAATAAGGTAAAATAGTATGCTCTATGTTCAAACTTCGACAGAGGATCTTAAATGTAACCACCTTGCTCAAACCTAAAGGAACTAGCTGGGAGATGTGCACCTTAAAATGTTTTATCACTTCTAGGTGGATTGAGGAAAAAGGAATCCTAACACCAGAAGAGTCAAAAATCCTAGAATATATGCCAATGTCCGTGTCACCGGTCAGAAGATTTATCATCCTAAAGTTAGGATCAGGCATGTGAGGTCTCAAATCTAAGGGGATGTCATAGGTGGAAATTAAAGTCTCAAGTCCGAGACCCTTTAATTGGGAAACATACGTATGCATATCTTTCTCAGCCATAAGGAAAGTAAGGTGAAATCTAAAGAATACCTTGAAAGATTGTTGGCAAAAAATGGTAGAAACCCCTTAGATCTAGACCACCGGATGAGTCACTCTAGGTGACCACTTAATGCCTTCGGATAAACCACCGGTTGAGCTACATCCAATTAAACCAAACACACCCGATTGAGCTACCTCTGATCGAGCAAAAAAGCCTTCTAATCGAGCTACCTCCGTGGTACACCTTCAAACCCCTACTTAGGAATGAATCACCTTCACCTCCGGACGAGCATCCCAACAACTCCGGAAGAGCACCCCAACAACTCTGGATGACACCAACTCTGAATGAAACCCAACATCGGACGAGCACTTAAAGCCTCCGGACCAAACACCTCTGATCGAGGTACCTAGACAACTTCGTTCAAGCTCAATAGAGCCCAACTCTGATCAAACCAATCCACCCTTCGATCGAGACAACAAAACCTCCGGACGAGTACACCAAAACCCCTCCGATCGAAACAACAAAACCCCTTCGATCGAGACAATAAAACCTCTCCGATCGAGTTACCTCTGATCAAAACAATGGGACCTTTCCAGACGGATCACCTCCAATCGAGCCAAAAAAGTCCCTCCGATGAAACCCGTTGGTCGAACACAAGCAAAACTTATAAGTGAAACAAAGGAATAAGGAAGTAGGTGAAAATTTATTCTAAGAATGGTTGAGGTAAAACTGAAAAGTAAGAGTTCTATTTATAATTAAGACTTTGGGGAAGCTCAAGGGTTATGAACCTTAAGTGATGTTGGGCCCAAGAAGCCCGCGACATATGGGCTAGACACATGTGTCCTATAAAGCGCCATAGTAGCGCACCGAAGCTACAAAGTATTTATCACTTAAAACTCATACGGTAGAAATAATTACAAAAAATATATACCCTGTAAAAAAAGAGTCTCGATATGATCTCTGGAGGAGTAGCTTGGACGACTAGACAAGCTTTCTCTTTTTTAAGTCTAGTACCAACTACTTAACAATACGTTGATACTAGAATGGGGGGCATGATGAGGTATGGTCTCCTTCAGATACTTTGGGGGAGACAACCACAATTAACTCCTAATATTCCTAAGACAAAACCACACCATGTTGGAATGGTCTACTGGAATAGCTGGGGTGACGAAGACCACCTCAGGTCCAGAGGCAATAACTAAGGAGTATTGTCTCCTCAGGAGGTAAGGAGCAGTAGTCTCCTCAAGAGGTAAGGAGCAGCAGTCTCCTTAGGAGGTACGGAGCAGCAGTCTCCTCAGGAGGTAAGGAGCAGCAGTCTCCTCAGGAGGCAAAGAGCAATGGCCATGTAAGGGGTAGAGCATTGTCTTCACTGGAGCTAGTACACTAAAGACTGACGTACGATGTACGAATGGCACAGACATCTGGTCCATGGCCAGTACTTAGAGCATGGAGACAACTTTAACCCCGAAGACAAAGTTTGATACATGCCAGCGACTGACGTGCTGCCTCTAGAAGACAACTTAGCTTCCACAATACTCGTGTCTTGGAGCTAAACCCAGGTAGTATATAATGAACTGTTCACACACATGAACAGGGGAGGTTATACACACATACTTCTCTTGACTCTCTCTCTTTATCTTCTCTCACTAAAACTTATACCAAGCATATATTTATCCTCACGCCGGAGCTTGGTCTCGGATTTAAAACCCAGGGCGAACTAACGATGTTCTGTCTTATTTCAGCCTAAGAGACGAAGGATCAGCTGCAAGACCTCCTAAGGATCAGGGCTGAAGAGCATCTACGAAAACTTGCTCGAACAGTAATTTAGACTTTCTAGGAAGTTTCTGCATCAGGAAGAGATATTAGACGTTGAATTCCCCCACAATGACTATGCCCGATGACCATGATGACCTCAACCTGTAACATAGTTTATGTATATTGTAAGTTACAGGTTGTAGCATTTGATTGGTACAGGAACATGTCTTTTAATAAATACATGTAACCAAGTTATAGCTTTAAGAGCATCCACTGTGATAAACATTTATAAAGGTTTATAATTGTGTTATGACATTAATTTATAAACTTTTTCATTTTATAAACCTATCACCATTATGTACAAACTTTTTCAAGTTTTATAAACATCTCATATAATTCAAGTGCATTGAATTATGAAAAAGTTCAATAATCTAGACCTCTTCATGACATACAAATTTGAAATTGATGTACACTATGATTTTACAAGATTTTAGGCATCTTCATAATTTTGTAAATCTTTTCATAAACCACCATAGTGGATGCCCTAAGAAGTTTATGAAGTGATTATTTAGGATGATAAGAAGTTGCCAAAACCACATTAAGAGCTGTGAATGTGATTGCATATTCAATGATAGCACCAAACATTGCAGTTACTAATGATAAAACATTTCATTGTGTTATCTTCCACATTTCCTTCATCTTCATCACCTAGGACGATGGTTTGTACCATAATGTCACAAGTTTCTAACGAATCACCTTATAGATCATGTTGGTCGTATGTTCTTTCAACATTATTAACCAAATATAAGGAGATGTAAAAACATGTCGGAAGTTGGTTACGGAAATGAAAGAAAACTTATAGTTTATTCAAATCACACTGTGCTTGTTTTGTATGCAAGCTAATCACAACAAGAAAAAAGAACACATTCTTTATTAAACTAAATATTAAGCTTATACTTGTCGTCAAACAAGGTGGCTCAAACGGAATGTGGCAAAGCAAGATCGAAAGATTGACCAAGTCTAGTGTGAATCTTGTTGGAATATGAACAAAATATAAATTATATATGTCCGAGAATTATTTGAGCCTATGAGGACGCACGCATTTAAGCAGAGAATACGTTTATTAATGTAATTAATATTTTTATTAATTATATTAATATGTTTCACGAAATAATTAAACGGTCTTTAATTACAACGTTAGACGTGAGAACTAATTAAAATATATTAACAAGTGAAGGACTTGTTAGTACAAAAACCAAAATCGTGGAGTGTTGATTGTGACCGGTCGAACAAGAAAAGTAGGAGGGTCCGAATGTCGTTTCTAGCAAACAAGATGATGTGTTTGAGTATGACTTGAAGAACAAGTCTTTAAGCTATATAACCTCTTTAGCCTCGTTCATTCGGTAGATAAAAATATATGATATATCCCTTAAAAGTCAAACGACAACATAATAATCAATTCTTGTTTTAACCAATCATTGAAGAGATATACAACAGAATATCATACGCATGTCATGAATTCTATTCGCATGCATGTCAACATGTCTATACATGATGCATGGAATTCTTTGTGTGCTTTGCATGAAAATATACAATCGCATGCATAAGTGGTATCTTCTGATTCGACTATTTTAACATATCCCTTATGGGATTCGATCGTGTGACGACAAGAACAAAACAAGAACATCGTGTTCGGTTGTTTTATTCGTGAAGAAAGGACTAGCATCCTAGCGTATCTCCGTGACGTGTAGTGTGTGTCGAAGTAGAGGGATTATTCTTTGATCCTAGTGGTTCGCGTGGTATTAGCTTTATACACACGCGTATATAGAAGACGGTGTTTACGGTTACCTTTAAACGGTGTATCGTTTCGTGCTAAAAGGTACACATCTTCTATCCTTGTTAATTAATGTATTCTACATGTGATTCTTTAATTCCGCTGCGTACTTGTGTTAATTAATTGGTTAATTAGATCGTAAAACCCAACAATATGTTCACCGAATTGGTGTGTAGAATCTTTAATTACAAGAAATTAAGTTGGACAAAATATTAATTTTCATAATTATTTATAAATGCCCCGTGTCGTTTTTTTTGGTTAAAAAGATTTGATCTTGAAGTAATAAATTAATTAACGAAATCCAGGTTGTATGCCAATGTATATAAATACTTGAAATATTAATTGTTAATTGTATTGTAAGTTTATTAATTGTTAATAAGGATCCATGATAAAATCATGCAAATTATCATGGATTTGATATTAGATATATAATTCTTGTTTAATTGTTAAAAAGATTTGTTTTAAATAATGATTAAAATACACATAATTTTAAATATTTTCTTAATTAGTAAGATCCTTGATTCATGAATTCGGGAAGACCCTTATTAGTGAATCAATAGGGCCAAAAATAGTTAAAAGTTTTATGTGCTATGTGGTATTTATTTATATAAGGCTTACGCAATCGATTGATTTCGATGTAGGTGCCGAGTTATAGACGAAGGAGCTTATAAGAAAAATTCATGTCTTATATTAGATAATTATGATCATATTTAATGTTGCATGCCTTATAGTTTTATTTGTTAAATAAATGTTAATTATGTTTAGTGATGTTTATTTGTATTTTATTTACATTTTCCCCCTTTTGGAAACTTGTGAGAAAATAAAAAGTTTTTCTGAAAACAAAAATAAACATGACTAATGATTATCGAAATAAGATTTATTATGAACTATCTATTGCAAAAAGTCAAAAGTGGATTCGACTTACATCCGATATAAAATCTTCCATGACTAGACTAGCAACATATAGTTTGTAATGTATTCTTAAATGAAGTTATTAATATTATCAATGACGTATTATGCAAAAGTACTAGTATGTTTGCCAAGGACAAGGTTTCGGGGAGACTCATCAAGACTTTCGTTCTTGTAGATACTAAACCATTACCCTATATACCTTACTACGTTGTAGTTTCCTTCCTTGTATACTATGTAGGAAGTCGCTGAATGGTCTAGGTTTTGAAATGATTTTTTTAATCATACTTTAATCTTTTCCCGCAAAAAAAGCAAATCTTTATATTGAAAAGATACGTTGAATCGTCAATTTAAGTCTTACTATTTTATGTATAAATACGATTATGAATAGGTGACACCGTAATAAATAACTTAATTGAGTAAAAGTTTTTAATTAAAATAAATGTTTACGAAGAGAATGCTATGCTTCGTCGTACATATTTGACACGTCAAATAAAATACCCGTTTTCAACAAAGTTATTGCCAATCCAATTTGTAAAAACAAACATGTTTGCTCATTACCTAATCGTGAGACGTGTGTAGATTTGCAGTCACAAGTACTTATATGCCATATTCGTGGAACGTAGTGTTACATAAATACCTAGTTTTGAAATGGACGACTTAAGCGTTGTTGTGATTAGACTTGTTAAACGACTCGCTTAGATGGGATTAAACATGCTTCCTAAGCTATTATTGGTAATAAAGTAAGTCCCATATGTTTTAATGAATTCAATAGTTATGAATTAATCAATCGTTGATTACCATTTGAATACACCATCACTAGCAGAGCAACGTGATGTTTGGGAGTATGTCAGATGGGTCCTAACCTTAGTAAATAATTGTTTATTTATAAAAACTTGGAGTTAATTTTTCTCAAGGAGTATTATCGAAAATACTAAATTAATTGACCTTTACTATTTTGTAAATGGCACTCCAGTCTAAAACATAAATCATTCGGTCTTTCAGGTCGATGTTGAAATTTCTAGAAATAATTCAATGACTGTTTTCTGTCAATTTAAGATGGTCTTAGAAAGTTGAAAGGAAAATTGTTTTTGTCATTGAACAACCAAATTCCTTCTTCACCTTACCGATTCGATACTTTGCGCAGAGGGAAATGCGGTATATGATATCATAATGAGGTGACTTGTCTATGCTCGGAAGTAAGACCGCCTGAACTTTAAAGACAATTCAAAAATTCCTCACATTATGAAATGCTTCAGGAGCTTAAATCCATGTTTGAGAAACAAGTTGGAGTGGAGTGGTTTGACCTGATCTAAACTTTTCATGCTTGCAAACAAGATGAGGGAAAACCAGTTGGCTCATATGTCATTAGATGAAGAATTATGTGGAACTGGAATGTCTTGATTATGTGCTCCCACAAGAGCTTAGTGTTGGTTTAATCTTGAATGGCCTCACTACAATAAGCATAACATGGGGAAGACAGTTGGTGAACTACATGCTATGCTCAATGAGTATAAAAAAGGTTTACCTAAAAAGGCTGAAACACCACAAGTAATGATGATTAAAGGTGGTAAAATCCAGAAGGCCAATAAAAAATCGCTTAAAGCAAAAGGCAAGAATAAGGTTAATGGAAAGGGAAAGGATAAGGAGGTTTATATCCCTAAGCCTAAAAACCCTAAGCCTACTGCTATGGAGCGCCCAGCTAAGGATGATACCTGCCACCACTACAAGGAGGTGGGTCATTGTAAGAGGAATTGTCCTGCTTACCTTGCTGAGTTGATTAAGAAGAAGAAGCAAGTTGGCACTGCCAGTTCTTCAGATGTCTTCATAATAGAATTATTTTCTTTTCCTACTAAATCCTGGGTGTACGACACTAGTTGTGGTACTCTTATATGTAACACAAAATATGGTCTTGGAGGAGTAAGAAAGCTGAAACAAGTAGAAGCTATTGGAAGTTTTGACTTAGTTTTACCTAATGGCCTTGTGATTTGTTTAGACAATAGTCATTATGCACCTTCTATAATTAGAGGTGTTGTTTCAGTTCACCGTTTGGTTGAAAATGGATTTGTCCAGCGTTTTACGGATTTTGGAATTTCAGTTTCTAAGAATAATGTTATTCCCAGTAATGGTATTTATGAAATTGATATGCATGATCTTGTACCAAATGTTAATTCTATTTATAATGTTAGCAATAAAAGAGTCAAGCATAACTTGGACTCCACTTATCTATGGCACTGTCGTCTTGCTCATATAAACAAGAAACGTATTAAACAGCTGCAACAAGATGGGCTGTTAAAGTCAACGGATGATGAATCTTTTTTATAAATCCGAATCTTGTTTATCTGGCAAGATTACAAAGAAACTTTCGCCTCCATAGTAACGAAAGGGCAAAATCTTCTGGGAATAATACAACTGATGTATGTGGTCCACTTGACATGTGTCCAAGACAAGGTGCTAGCTACTTCATTAACATTCACAGATGCTTATAGTCCTTTATGGTTATATTACTCTTCTAAACATAATCTGAGGTCTTTGAAACGTTCAGAAGTGTTTAACAATTGAATTGAAAATCACACGTGGGGGGGAAGACCCATTAAGGTCAATACGAATCAGATCGGGTGGCGAATACAAACCAAGGAGTTATAAAGAATATCTAAAAGCTCAACTGAATGTGTCATCAGCGGACTCCTCCATACACACCACCAACTAATGGAGTGTCTGAGAGTAGAAACCGCACTTGTTATATATTGTGTGCGACTATGATGATTCTTAAAACTCTACCCGATCCTTTAGGGATTAGCTCATAGAGTCTGCAACACGCATTCTTAATATGGTTTCCAACTAAGAAGGTTGACAAAACACCGTATGAATGCGGTAGTGGAAAAGTTCCAAACATTCTTACATAAAGCTGGGGATGTGAGGCGCTTGTAAGAAAGATACGCCGACTAACTCGAACAAAGATATGTTAATTGTATCTTCATAGGATACCCAAAAGGAAACGATGGGTTACCATTTCGACTTCCTACCTGAAAACAAAATTGTTGTTGCAAGGTATGCTGAATTCTTTGAGAAGCGTCTCATAAGTCAGAGAAATCAGTGGAGGGCGGTAATATCTTGAAGAAATTCAAGAAGGAAGAAGATACACACTCTGAAATCACTAGCAACATTCTCAAGCAGAGGAGGTTTTGAACCACCACAAGAGGAAGTGATTCCGATTTTAAGATCCGAAAGGACGACATCGAGCTCCAAACCGCTTATTCTAAATTAGAGGTGGAGAGCATAGTCTAGGATTTAATGAACCACTAGCTATAGAATCCGCAATGTTGGATTTGAATCTAATAAGTGGATTAGATGCTATGAAGCGGAAATAAATCCAAGATGGACAATTGGTATGGGTCCTGGTCGACTTCCTCCTGGTGTAAGACCCGTTAGGAGCAGTGGTTTTTTAAGAAAAAGGACTGACATGGATGGTATTATACACTCTATAACGCTCTCTTGTACAAAGGGTAAACTCAACTCTACAGGGTTGATTATGAAGAAACGTTTCTCACATTCAATGACATTAGAGCTAGTAGAGATCTCATAACTAAGCATGCATACCCTATGATTATAGATATGGCAATGGATGTTAAATACTTCTTCAATGATACCTAATGAAGAAATCTATATGGTGCATAACCTGAAGGTTTTTGTGATCCTAATCTCCCTGGAAAGTATGCAACTTCAAAGATCCCAATATCTTAAGCAAGCATCAAGAAGCTGAAATAAAAGATTTGATGAGGAAATCAAAAGGTTTGGATTTGCTCAAAATCTTGATGAGCCATGTGTATATCAAAAGACTAGTGGGAGTAATGTTACATTCCTCATCTTATATGTTGGTGACATAATCATCATGGGTAATCACATTCCAAGTTTACAAAGTGTAAATGATTATCTTGGAAAGTGTTTCGCCATGAAGGATTTGGGGAAAGCAGCATTTATTCTTGGAATTAAAATCTATAGAGACAGATCGAAGCGATTAATTGGACTTAGTCAAAATGCTTACATGGATAAGATCTTAAAGAGATATAAGATGGATAATTCCAACCGTGGTACCATTCCCATGCAAGAAAGACTTGACTTGAACAAATCACAAGGTGCTCAAACGCCTAAAGAGGTGAATCGCATGAAAAATGTACCTTATGCTTTGGCTGTAGGATCCATTATGTATGCGGTTAGATGCACTAGACCTGATGTTGCGTTCGCGCAAAATTTAACAAGCCGGTTTCAACAGAATCCAAGTGAACTTCACTGGACTGCTGTGAAAAACATTCTTTAGTATTTAAGAAATACTAAGATATGTTCTTGGTTTATGGTGGAAATCCGAAAGCTGAACTTAGAGTTGAATGCTGTTGCAATGCTGGATTTGAGACCGATATAAATGATATGAAATCTCTGACAGGATACGTTTCGTTTTGAACGGAAGCGCAGTAGACTAGAAAGCTCCAAGTAAAGTACTACTGAAAGCCTGCTACATAAGTTGAATTACATAGCTGCTTAAGAAGCAGAGATGGAAGTTGTTTGGATTAGGAAGTTTATTTCAGAGCTTTGTATAGTACCAACAATAAACGAACTAATTAGGATGTTTTGCGACAATTCAGCCGCACTTCATTTCGCCAACGAACCGGGGGTTCAGATGGGCGCCAAACACTACCATAAAAGTAACCTTCTTAAAGTTCACACCGATGACAATCTAGCATATCCTTTTACGAATGCTTTACCGAAAGGAAAGCTTACTCAACATGCTAAGAGCATGACACTTCGTTTAGCTAGTAGTTTCATGTAGATCTGTGTTTTAGTATTTGGGTAAGGGATGTAAAACAATTTTATTTTATGATAATGATACGTTGGTATTTTGTTATTTTATATTATAAATTGTGTCCTATATTTGCATGTTTAAATCCATGAATAATAAATGTATTATTCTAAATTAATTCGTTGTCGATTAACAATATGGGAATATTGTTAAACTTAGACAATTCTGAGTGATTGGTGATATTATAGATATGTGATATTACAGATATTAAGGATGAGTCCATCAAACTCACATGATATTCATAAATGAATATTGGATTTCCCGCCACAAGAATATCACTTTATGGAACGTCTCATCAAGTGAAGTCTTTACGTGATTTTATTTATAAATCCTTAGACTTGAGACACAAGTAGGTTTGGCATATGTGGATATTCCTTCTTGATATTAGTTTAAGTTGTCCTGAATAAGGTAACTAATAAGGGCTTTGTCAGAATGGTTTATGCTGCATAATGACTAAACACTTGTTGTCAATATAGAATTTGTTCCTTCAAATTATTGAAGAAGATACCACTAGGCCCCTCATAGAAATAATCAGATGTGTGTATGGCCGTACCTGAAAACTCAAGTAGATATGTCTCATTGATTTTCTTAATCTTTATTACTGTCCTATATGAGAAACAGAATCCATTAAAATGGAATGACCTTGATCCATATCTATTTTTAACACGGTATCGGAAACAAAGGGATTGTAAATTCATAAATCATTTTGTCCGTGTTTTGAGAAACCACACTCGGATGTTTCTGGGAGCATTGGCGTGTTGCTAGACGCTTACCAATGTTATTATATAATTTATAACAAGTCCATGGAGCTGGTGAATATGAACAAAATAAAATTCATATATGAATCTCGTGAATTAATTGAGCCTATGGGGACGCACGCCTTACGCAGAGAATACTTTATTAATGTAAATTATATTTTATAATTATATTAATATGGTTTCACGAAATATTTAAACGGTCATTAATTACAACGTTAGACGAAAACTAATTAAAATAATTAACATGAAGACTTGTTATACAAAAACCAAAATCGGGGGTGTTGGTTTGTGACCGTCGAACCCAGAAAAGTATGGGGAGGGAGGTCCGAATGTCGTTTCTAGCAAACAAGAGGAGGTGTTTGAGTATGACTTAAAGAACAAGTCTTTAAGCTATATAACCTCTTTAGCCTCATTCATTCGGTAGATAAAAATATATGATATATCCCTTAAAAGTCAAACGACAACATAATAATCAATTCTTGTTTTAACCAATCATTGAAGAGATATACAACAGAATATCATACGCATGTCATGAATTCTATTCGCATGCATGTCAACATGTCTATACATGATACATATGATTTTATGTATGCTTTGCATGATAATGTTCAATCGCATGCATAAGTGGTATCTTCTGATTCGATCGTGTGACGATAAGAACAAAAACAAAAACATCGTGTTTAGTTGTTTTATTCGTGAAGAAAGGACTAGCATCCTAGCGTATCTCCGTGACGTGTAGTGTGTGTCGAAGTAGAGGGATTATTCTTTGATCCTAGTGGTTCGCGTGGTATTAGCTTTATACACACAAACGCCGTATAATAGTAAGACGGGTTTACGTTACCTTTAAACTGTATCGTTCGTCAAAAGTACAATGATTTCTATAATGTATATTATGTTCTACACGTGATCATTTATTCCGCTGCGTACTCGTGTTAATTAATTGGTTAATTAGATCGTAAAACCCAACAGTTCAGTATAACCATGGTTATATGTCGATTGTTGGTTTGATATCATTGTTAACTTCCATTATTTGGAACTTTCCATCAACGAAATTATAGTATCCACCCATGAGTTTGAGTGTTTTATCAGCTACTCCAGATCGAACGTAAGGGTAGGATATTAGATTCATGAGCGAGTTCATCACCGACTCCTGCATTTATAAGATGCATATCGTACAAGGCATCAATTGTTGTTAATGATAACTAGAGAAAAGGGTAGCTAATAGCGAGTGTTTTACCTTTTCAACAAGCATTTGAAGTTCTTCACCCGATGCGTCGGGACGCTCTGCAAGCACCTTTTCCTTTGCAGGCTGACCAATACTAACCCAATCGTCTAGGAAGTCACTTCACATCACAAGCAATTGCAAAAATTCTCTTGTTTTACAACGTGCCAAAGTAACAAAGTAAAAATATATTTTTATTTGCATATTCAAATTATATTCCAACATTACTTATTTGCTTTTTACAATCACTTCAAAATATTTACACCATTGAGATCTTGATTCAAAATATTCTTAAACTCCTTTTTGAGATTCAGTTTTGAATATTTAACGTATGATTAAACACTTTAAAACCCGCTTGTCTAGTTCTATATGGCAAGATAAATTAGACTTACTAGGAGGTTTCAGTGTCGGGAAGTGAGAGTAGACGTTCAATTCCACCACATCGACTGTGCCCGATTACCACAATTACCTCAACCTATAACAAAGTTTATCCACAGCATAAGTGGAGGTTTTACAAAGTTAATATGGTCTTGGAGTATGTCAATTTAGATATACACGTGACCAAGTCAGAGCTCTAATAAGTTTATAAAGTGATTAATTCAGATGAAAAACAAGTTGCCAAAGCGACCTTGAGAGTTGTAATTGCATATTCGATAATAGCACCAACTCCAGAATACCTAAGCTGCAAAACAAACATAAGTGTAACTAGGATCGCCATGTTACAATAGTCGATAAGATCATCAACAAAGCAAAGCTAGGACTGCTAAGTTCTTGTAACCTGGTTATAAACCGGGACAAAGTTGCCAATGTTACGTGCCATGAACGCTTCTCCAGGTCGTAGGTTAAAGATATTGGTCGGACTAACTCGGGAATCCGAACAAGCAAACATGAGATACTGCACCAGTTTTATTCTTACAATTAAAGACATCTCTATTTTTTTATTCAAAAAGATAAAAACTTCATTACATGACAATATGGTATATGATAAAACCAATCATTACTTTCGATGATGATTTTATTACCTTAGGCTCTTGTTTCTCTGCCAATTGACGATAGTATTCTGGAAACTTACTGCAAATACACATGTATAAAAATAGTTAATGTAAAAATAAGCCTACAATGAAACTATGGTTTTTATTTGTTTTGCTGCCTTTAAAGTCATCATGAATCGTTTGCATGTGTACTGATCGACTAGTCGAAATGTATAAATATTTCTATGTTTTCCTAAGTAAATTTTGAGGGACTTTAAGTCTTTGATACTTTAAACTCATTTAGGATAGTTTTTGTAATTTTATCTATTCTTCCCATCACTTAATAACATAGA